>OV651824.1:42922340-43050358 GCA_927349885.1 Psylliodes chrysocephalus
GGTGTTAAAATTGAAAAAAAAAAATTCTACGCCACTGGAAAAAGTACGGTTTTGAGACGCTCATTTGAACCGCCAATGTTTTCTACACAAAAAAGGTACTCTTGGTTATACGCTCTAAAGTCGACCGTTTTCGAGAAAAATCAAATTTTAATGTTGAAATACATGGTCATACATACTTGATGAAACAAAATTTGATTTTTCTCGAAAACGGTCGACTTTAGAGCGTATAACCAAGAGTACCTTTTTTGTGTAGAAAACATTGGCGGTTCAAATGGGCGTCTCAAAACCCTACTTTTTCTAGTGGCGTAGAATTTTTTTTTCAATTTCAACACCCTGTATCTCGAAAATGGTGCATTTTAGAGGGTAAGTTAATAGAAACGTTTTTTCATATTTTTGGACGAGCTATCACGTCCTGAAGTCCTGCACATATATTATGAAACACTCTGTATACGAGAAATTTAATTGACCCATTTTTATAATTAGAAGATTGAAGTGAATTACAGGGAAAACGTGACAACCAAAATCTATATTATTGAATGTCAAAAAAAAAAACAAGAAAGCCTTACTAATTCAAAAAACTGAAGCAGAGACTAGAAACAGACGCAAGTTAAGTATTTCTACATTTTATTATATCTTTAAATTTTTGTCGTGTAATTTTAATTGTTTTTATTGATTCTGGTAATTCATTATGTATCTTAGGAGCAAGATAGGTATAAGATCATTGACTGAGTGATTTACTTACTTGTGGCACGATATGGAGATTTCTATTGCGAGTTTGATAGGAGTGAGAAGGTAAGTTAGCATGTTTAGTATTAAAATGATATTTTTGAGCTATGCAGTAGAAGTATAGTTGCCTAATATCCATGATTTAACTTTCGGCATGTAATAGGTCACTTGAGTATCGATATTCTTTCGACAACATAAGTTTTAAAAACCTTTTTAGTGCGCTTCCCCAAACTAGAATACCATATCTAAGATGGCTTTCGACTAAGGCATAATACAAAGTTGTTAAACAGCTAACTGAAAGATATCTTTTCGGAAATTTAAACTTATATAACGTACGCTGCGATTTTTTTACGGTATAATTTATATGGTATTCCCATTTCAGACGACTGTCAATAAATATGCCAAAATATTTTATTTGTGTTACAGGTTGAAGCGCAAGATGATTTTCATTTATGGAAATGTCAAGGTGATTAAATTTGGGGAGACAGCTGATGTTGCAGCTGAAAAGTACGTATCTAGTCTTGTCTAAATTTACAGTAAGTACTTTGTTGTCGAGCCAAGTCTTAATATTGAGAAAATCTCTTTTAGCCATGCGTTTGAGTTCATCCCAATCAGGTGCTTCGCAGAAGATTGCAGTATCATCTGCAAATCCCACAATTCTGCCCTTACTAGAGATTGACAACAGACCATTTATATAAATGTTGAATAAAATTGAACCTAGAACACTGCCCTGGAGCACCCCGTATTTTATTGGCTTTCGATCACTTTCCTCTCCACTTACTTTTACAGACTGATATCTGCTGGTAAGGCAGCTTTCAAATAGTCTTAAGGTTTTTCCTCTAATACCAATATCTTCTAGAGATTATAGGAGAAGGTTATGATCAACTGTATCGAAATATAAATATTAATTTTTCATTAGAAATCTTCACTTGTCGTTTGACTGTAAGTCTTCTACCATTCTGATGTGCCAGTATTCATGTAACCCCTTACGATTACAAGAAATAAATTTTGAACAATGACTAGATTATCTGTTGAGGCAGACTGAGTTTGAAGTCTAGGGAGTCCAATCTCTAATGGACTTGCAAAACACAAACAATGAGTCGCCATTATAGTGTCCGCAAGCATATCCCCTCTGAACCCAAACAAACACTGTATCTCTTAAGGAATAATAAGTTTACCACAAAAAAGTTGTACATGGTCCGACCAGTTCATGTGGGCATCAATTATAACGCCTAAAAATTTAGTTTGTGACAAAAATTTTAAGGTTTACTGTAATGCGCCAGTAATAGTATATTACACACCGAGGTGGAAAGAGTTTCATTCCTGTCGTGAAATTAGTTAGATCACCGAGACGCGAAGCGTCGACGTTAGCTATGATCTCGAGACAGGAATGAAACTTGGCTTGTATACTATTTTATTTACAACCATCATATTTCGATCAAAGTTAATAAATCTCTGTTTTGTTCTGAACATACATAAAATATTACATTTAACGACAAATTACCAAGCACGCGGTTTTCTCAGAATAATCAAGTAGGTAAATATATTGTTACTGTGATTACGGGGTAAACAACTGTCATCAATATAAATAAATGTCAGATAAATCCGGATATTAAATTCGCGAATAATAAATATCAATAAGTAGTTTGTTGTATTTTAGTTCATTGTTGTTTTTTATTGTTTGCCATTAAATAGGTATTATAAAATTTGTCAAAAAATTGTGCTATTTTTTTAAAATATAAAAAATATTCATCTAGAATAGATGAAATGAGAGCGGAAAGTAGAGGTGTGTAATGTGACACTTCCCAACCTTCAATGACGTTAGTAATGACAACATTACATATATGGTTGTAAATAAACATGTTTATTTGTTGTAAAAATGTATATTTGGATTGATATTGAGAGATGTAACCTGAAATAATGAGTGCATTAAAATATGCATAATCAGGACGAAGTGGTCAAAGTTTATTTAGGGCTAAAAATGACTGACGTAGGGAGTGCATATCGGTGCAATATTTTTTGGGAAAATACTGCGTGTGGCTAACTTCACGGTAAAGAAATAGCTATAATTACTAAAGGGAGGGGGCGTAAAAAGTTTGATTGGTGGGGCATATGAATGCATATCAGTGCAATATTTTTTTGCAAAAACTTCATTGGGAGGGCTAAATTCACAACAAAGAAATCGTTGTAACTACTGAAGGGAAGGCGTGCAAAAAGTTTAATTGTTGGTGCATATGAGTGCATACCGATGCAACATTTTTTTTTTTAAGAAAAAATCATTGGGGGGACCAACTTCACGGTAAAGAAACAGCTATAACTACTAAAGGGGAATGGGGGGCATAAAGTTTAATTGGTGGTGCATATGAGTGCATGACAACGGCTAACTGGAGCATTACAGTATATCTTAAAATTTTCACTGGAGGGGAGGCGGAGGGCAGCGTTCATTCCCCCCCCCCCCTAAAGAGATAGCTATAGTTTCTCAAGGAAGGTGGTACGCAAAAAAATACTTAGTGGTGCATATTGGTGCATCACTAGTGCATTCTGGTACAATAGTTTTTTTTTTGAAAAATATCATTTAAGGGGCCAACTTCAAGGACCTATTTATTTTGGGTATACAGTTCCAATACGATTGTGAATAAATAGTACACACATAAGGTTTTATCTAAATTAAACAATAATGTATTATTTATTAAACATTATACCTACTTTGCTTATTTCATATACTTGAATAATAAATAATTATTTTTATTGTAAATTAACGAACGTATTATGAACGAATTAGTATGTAAATAATTATGCGGGAATGGAAATTCCACAAAATGATAGTCAAAATTACCCTAAAGCAATAAATACGTAAGCTCCTACTTACATGAAAATTCAAACGACAGAAAAACTCTTTAAAATTCGTCCTACTAATATACAGGGTGTCCCGAAATTAGACGGTCATATTTTAACAGTGTAATCTACATCCTAAAATAGGAGTAAAAGTTCATATAAAAACATAGGTCCGAAAACGTTTCGTTTTCGAGATACAGGGTGTTACAAGTGAAGTCCTAATGGCACATTTTTGTAAATATTTTCTAAAATTTCTATAGTCACCGGTTTTCCAAAGTTAAAAAAAAATAAAATTTCTGGTTCCACATGCCTACTAATTATTGTTTACACTTTCGAATAAAATAATATCAACTTATCATGAAATTTTCAAATGCTTTTCTTTTGAAAATGGTGCGTCCTAGCGAGATGCAACAGCAGTGGCTTTATTATAAAGAAAACATTACGTTTAGAAAATATTTACAAAAATGTGTCATCAGGACTTCATTTTTAACACCCTATATCTCGGAAAAGAAACGTTTTTGGACCTATGTTTATATGAACTTTTACTCCTATGTTGATGTCCGGACGGTCAATGTCCCGACATCATCTATATCCGACGCTCTACGTCCCGATGCTCCATATATTTTATGAGAGGTCGTTTTTCTATTTTATAGAATATACCTGTCATTTACGCTTGGAGAAGAAAATTATTCAAATTAAAGTTGTTTTTGTCATTTTCTATAATTCTTGTCTCATACATAATTTCTCTAAAATGGACCGTATTCGAGAAATTTGAAGAAAAAAAAAAAGGTGCAAATTTGGAATTTGGAAGATAACTCAAAAACGAATAAAGAGAAACACCAAATTTATGGTTTAATCCATCCTGCCTGATTAAAATTTTGGACATAAATAAAGCATCTGGAAGGTACTTTAGAGGGTGTCATTTTTTTACTATAAGGAATATCTCAGTTATTTACTATTGGAGAAGAAAATTCTTCAAATAAAGGTTGTTTGCGATATCATTCTCTATAATTTTTGTTCTATACATGATATCTCTAAAATGGACCGTAATGAAAAAATGTTAGGAAAAGCGTAAAATTTTAATTTTTCTGTATTTTCATTGACAATGAATATACGTAAAAAAATGTTTCGAGCAAGATGTGTGTGGAAAATGTATGTATTTACATTTACAAAATAACCGGTAAAGCCTGTAATATCTAGAAAGTAAAATCATGTGTTTAACAAGTCAGATTTTTTCTTTTAACAAACATTAAAACCCTTTTACGTTTTATTTAAATGAATCTTCACTCTACACTTTTAGATTTTTGGTTTCAATAGTTTGTTCAAACAAGGATTGCAATATAAAATAAGCGTTGTGTAATACCTATACCAGGAATTTAAATATTTGTTAAGTCATTATAGACAAAGTAAAGGAAATAAACCAGTTAAACAGCAAACAGAACTAACCTATGTTACAAAAGTTTGCTGAGGCCACTTTTTGGGGAACTGTTAGGTTGTTATCCCGCGTTTATTACGATTGATTATAAAATAATTTGGCGAATTATTATCACGCAATAGCAAGGGACAGAATTTGGAAAGGCTTCTAGTAATTCTCCCACTTCATACACAGATATTGACAGTTTTGAAGCGAAGATAACCGAAGTGAACGCGATACATTGGCGTACAAAATTATTTTATACGTTTTACCGTCAATTTGTTTTTATTTTTGTTTTGTATAGAATAGGTACTGTTAAAAATTTTATAAATTCAGAGTTTTCTGTTAATTTTTGCTAAATAATATAGGAATTTAACATATTTCTTGTTCCTTATTGTACTATATTTTTCCCCAATGTACTATAATAATTTAAGTGCCCGTACTATAACAGCTTCCAATAAAGTTGACAATTTCAACTTCTTCTGCCCCTGCTATAACTTCTATCTCCTGGAGGACACAAATTGTCAGATAGCTCGGAAAACAAATCAATTGGCAAACTTTGAGAAGATTACCTAAATGAAGTGGAAAAGCGTGTTTTTACCATTGATCATAGAAAAACTAGTTTTTCTACAAATATTGATTTATTTACCAATAAACATTATTATTTTTGTCTGAACTCATTTTTGAATTCTCATTCTCCCCGTATAAGTCTACCTATTTTCGAAATTGATACGTCACATTTTTTCGCAGACAACCAATTGTATAACGTTCTTATTCTCTTTTAAACTGAATTGTTTCTTTATAAGTTGATCGTTGATAATCATTTTGTTTATCACTCGAGTACACGTAACCAACGGGCATAAATAAATTGATAGTCATCATCCAATAAAGTTTGGAGGCCTGGGGTTTGAAGATTTACGAAACGAGGAGCAATGGAATTTTTAAATACTTAAAAATGATTTGTATTTACAAAAAAATTCTATTCTTAATTTTGAATAATGATGCATCAATTTAAAATTAAGTGAATATTAATTCGACCTACAAAATCATAGATAAGATTTACTTACCAAATATATTTGAACTTGTAGTTAAAATACCAAAAGGATTTCCTGTGGTACTTCTAAAGATATGTTGATTAAAAATGAAAAGTTAAGTACTATTATTATCAGCAAAGAAAACTTGTTATTCGACCTAAACAAAATTATAGATATTTGCTTACTGAAAATATTTTATTTTGTAGTTCTTAAATCTAAAGGATTTTCCAAGATACTTCTAGATATTTGTTGTTTAAAAATGAAAGTTAAATACTATTATCAACAAAATAAACTTGTAATTTGACCTACAAAGTCATAGATAAGATTTACTTAATAAAAATATTTGTTTTTGTAGTTAAAATACCAAAAGGATTTTCTATGATACTTCTAGAGATCTGTTGTTTAAAAATGAAAGGTTAAGTACTATTATCAGAAAATAAAACTTGTAATTCGATCTACAAAGTCATAGATAAGATTTACTTATTAAAAATATTTGATTTAGTAGTTAGAATACCAAAAGGATTTCCTGTGGTACTTCTACAGATATGTTGTTCAAAAATGAAAAGTTAAGTACTACTATTAGCCAAAGAAAACTTGTTATCCGATCTACAAAGTCATAGATAAGATTTACTTATTTATTTTTATACTTAAATTACCAAAGGATTTTCTATGGTACTTCTAGAGATCTGTTGTTTAAAAATGAAAGGTGAAGTACTATTATCAGCAAATAAAATTTTTAATTAGACATACAGAATCATAGATAAATTTTCCTTATTTAAAATATTTGATTTTGTAGTTAGAATACCAAAATAATTTTCTATGGTACTTCTAGAAATTTGTTATTTAAAAATGCAACGTTAAGTACTATTATCAGAAAAGAAAACTTATAATTTGACCTACAAAAATGTAGATATGATTAACTTACTACCTGTCATTAAAACGTTAAAATTAAATTATTTTCTAAATAATCTTTTTACTTTCCTATCTGTATACAGATATAAGGATAGTATAGGAATTATGATTTTTTTCGACCTCGAGTTTTCGACGGATTTTTACGTTTTGATGTCTCCTGAATCCGTTTTGACTATTTTCGCGATGATGTGTGTGTGTGTATGTGTGTATGTGTATGTGTATGTGTATGTGTGTATGTGTATGTGTATGTGTATGTGTATGTGTATGTGTATGTGTATGTGTATGTGTATGTGTATGTGTATGTGTATGTGTATGTGTATGTGTATGTGTATGTGTATGTGTATGTGTATGTGTATGTGTATGTGTATGTGTATGTGTATGTGTATGTGTATGTGTATGTGTATGTGTATGTGTATGTGTATGTGTATGTGTATGTGTATGTGTATGTGTATGTGTATGTGTATGTGTATGTGTATGTGTATGTGTATGTGTATGTGTATGTGTATGTGTATGTGTATGTGTATGTGTATGTGTGTATGTGTATGTGTATGTGTATGTGTATGTGTATGTGTATGTGTATGTGTATGTGTATGTGTATGTGTATGTGTATGTGTATGTGTATGTGTATGTGTATGTGTATGTGTATGTGTATGTGTATGTGTATGTGTATGTGTATGTGTATGTGTATGTGTATGTGTATGTGTATGTGTATGTGTATGTGTATGTGTATGTGTATGTGTATGTGTATGTGTATGTGTATGTGTATGTGTATGTGTATGTGTATGTGTATGTGTATGTGTATGTGTATGTGTATGTGTATGTGTATGTGTATGTGTATGTGTATGTGTATGTGTATGTGTATGTGTATGTGTATGTGTATGTGTATGTGTATGTGTATGTGTATGTGTATGTGTATGTGTATGTGTATGTGTATGTGTATGTGTATGTGTATGTGTATGTGTATGTGTATGTGTATGTGTATGTGTATGTGTATGTGTATGTGTATGTGTATGTGTATGTGTATGTGTATGTGTATGTGTATGTGTATGTGTATGTGTATGTGTATGTGTATGTGTATGTGTATGTGTATGTGTATGTGTATGTGTATGTGTATGTGTATGTGTATGTGTATGTGTATGTGTATGTGTATGTGTATGTGTATGTGTATGTGTATGTGTATGTGTATGTGTATGTGTATGTGTATGTGTATGTGTATGTGTCTGTGTGTGTGTGTGTGTGTGTGTGTGTGTGTGTGTGTGTGTGTGTGTGTGTGTGTGTGTGTGTGTGTGTGTGTGTGTGTGTGTGTGTGTGTGTGTGTGTGTGTGTGTGTGTGTGTGTGTGTGTGTGTGTGTGTGTGTGTGTGTGTGTGTGTGTGTGTGTGTGTGTGTGTGTGTGTGTGTGTGTGTGTGTGTGTGTGTGTGTGTGTGTGTGTGTGTGTGTGTGTGTGTGTGTGTGTGTGTGTGTGTGTGTGTGTGTGTGTGTGTGTGTGTGTGTGTGTGTGTGTGTGTGTGTGTGTGTGTGTGTGTGTGTGTGTGTGTGTGTGTGTGTGTGTGTGTGTGTGTGTGTGTGTGTGTGTGTGTGTGTGTGTGTGTGTGTGTGTGTGTGTGTGTGTGTGTGTGTGTGTGTGTGTGTGTGTGTGTGTGTGTGTGTGTGTGTGTGTGTGTGTGTGTGTGTGTGTGTGTGTGTGTGTGTGTGTGTGTGTGTGTGTGTGTGTGTGTGTGTGTGTGTGTGTGTGTGTGTGTGTGTGTGTGTGTGTGTGTGTGTGTGTGTGTGTGTGTGTGTGTGTGTGTGTGTGTGTGTGTGTGTGTGTGTGTGTGTGTGTGTGTGTGTGTGTGTGTGTGTGTGTGTGTGTGTGTGTGTGTGTGTGTGTGTGTGTGTGTGTGTGTGTGTGTGTGTGTGTGTGTGTGTGTGTGTGTGTGTGTGTGTGTGTGTGTGTGTGTGTGTGTGTGTGTGTGTGTGTGTGTGTGTGTGTGTGTGTGTGTGTGTGTGTGTGTGTGTGTGTGTGTGTGTGTGTGTGTGTGTGTGTGTGTGTGTGTGTGTGTGTGTGTGTGTGTGTGTGTGTGTGTGTGTGTGTGTGTGTGTGTGTGTGTGTGTCTCACATAACTCATGAACCGATACACAGAAAAACACCAAATTTTAAACTTAAGCTTTGTTTCAGCGTCCAATGAAGTGATTAGATTTTGAGCAGAGTCGGAACATCTGGGGGGTACTTTATGGGTGGTCATTTTTATATTTTATGGAATATATCTGTTATTTACGTTTGGGGAAGAAAATTCTTCAAATAAAAGTTACTTCTTATATTATCTAAAATTTTTGTTCTATACAAAATTTTCCTAAAATGATCCGTATTCGAGAAATTTGACAAAATGTAAAAAAATTGTTTAAACAAGAGTTGTTTGTAATATAATTCTCTATAATTTTTATCCTATACATAATTTCTCTAAAATGGACCGTATTCGAGATATTTGAGAAAATGCGTAAATTTCGAAATTTGAAGAAAAATCAAAAACGGATAAAGAAAAAAAACATAAAATTTTAAACTTAAGTTTTATTTCGGCCTGACGTGAAATGATTAAATTTTGGATAAAGTCGGAACATCTGGGGGGTACTTATGGGAGGCAGTTTTTATATTTTATGGAATATATTTGTTATGTTTGGAGAAAAAAATTGTTCAAATAAAAGTTACTTCTAATATTATTATCTATAATTTTTGCTTTATGTCAAAATTTCCTGAAATGGTCTGTATTCGAGAAATTTTACAAAATGTGCAAAATTCTGAGTTTTATGAAAATTATTGAACTAAAAGTTGTTTGCGATATCGATCTCTATAATTTTTGTTTATACATGATTTTTCTAAAATGGACCGTAATGGAAAAATTGTAGGAAAAGTGCTAAATTTAAATTTTTCAGTATTTTCGTTTTCAATGAATATACCTATAGAAAAATGTTTTTAGGTAGATGTATGTGGAAAATGTATATATTTAGTTTATCCTCTAAACATTTATAGAGGTGCTGCAATAAGTTATACAAAATAACCGGAAAAGGCCTATAATAACTAGATAGGAAAGTCATGTGTTGGACACATCAGATTTTTTGTTATTAAATTTTTGAAATCTACCAAAACAAAGGGAAAACTTATCTCAAACGAAAGTATAATTACAGTATTATTGAATGATGATATAAAATGTCAATTTAAAACCAAAAATAGAAAATTATGTATTTGAATTTTGACTCTCCAAGTACACTTTTGTTGCGAATTGAAAAAGTAGTATGTAACTTTAATAATTCTCCAAAAATTGTGACTGCAAAAATTGATTTTCTTCTGTAGACTACAAGTCATTGAAATCAATAAGATTTTCTTACAAATCTGGTGTTAAAATAGGATAAGCGAGGGTAATTTAAATAGAAATTTAAGTACAGGGTGATCCGCTTTAAAAAAACTCAAGTTTGTTTCAGACTAAAATTATTAAATTCCTATATAGTCGAAAATAGTTTGAAAATGTCTATTTTAACATTTTAAACATATACTTATTTGAGTCTTTAACAGTGATGGACTTTTTAACCACAATGTATCACTCTGTATATTTATAATTACTAAACCGGTTCTATAAATTAAATCAACATAACGTTTTTTTTAAATTCAAATGAATATCCAAAAGCAGAAGGTGTGTCGCCATAAACTTAAAGATCAACGAAATAAAAAATCAAAAAGTTGAATACGGAAGACATAAAGAAGCCATTGCAGAAAGAAAATTTATTACTCTCCCAGCCTTCATGCCTAATAATAGCCCGTGTGCAGTCTATTGTTGTTTATCGATGCATTAAGATTATAGCCTGAAAAAAACTTTTTAAAATTGCCAAGTCCATCCTACATGATTCAGTTGTGCTGTGAATCATGCTTTCAGTTTGTTATATAGTGCGTCCCAAATTAATTATGTTTATAAAAAAAATAACAGTATATAAAAAAAAACTATATACTAAAGATCTTTTAACTATTTAGCTATAAAACTATACAATTTAATATCTAATGAAATTAGAAACATTGGCTTTACAATATTCAAGAAAAATGTTTATAAATGATTTGCAACAATATCTCGCTTGAAACTATTTTGAAATTTTATAATTAAATTAAAATTTGAAATTATAGTTTTGTTTTTGCTATAATATTTGTTTTATTACATTTTTGGAATAAAATATACATGGGGTAGCCATGGGGAAGAAAGAGTGAAAGTTCAACGATTATACATGAGTAAAAACACGTCCCCCTTTACATGATTGTAAAGTTATTTTGGGTTATTTTCATAAAAGCCTCACCTTTAGAATAATTTAGGGTGGAAAGTTTTCATTAAAATTCCCTGTATTAGAAAAAGTTGTCAAGGAATATACAAACAAATATTTCATATTTCGTATAAAAATAATTATAGATATTTTTTAGGAAACTGGTATTTATCAAACGTAACAACTGGAAAATGATCCAATTTTTTTGCTAGTAAATTGATCAGCAGTCTGACACGATTTAAGTAATATATACTACAAATTGACCATTTTTGTGAAGTAAGTATAAAGACTGCAGGTGTTCTAGGTATATTTGACGTTTTATTAGTTTTTCATTCATTTAATTTGTATACTATTTACTTGAATTACAAATCAACAGGAAATAATTAAAAATTATTATTTAAAAAAAATATTTTCTAATTTTTACACCTACTTAAACTGCCTTGAAATTAGAGTTCATTGTAACGTGTTAACGAAGGTTACTTAGTAACAACTTGAAACATAATATTGTTGTAAATTGCAACCACAAATATATAGTTTTAAAAATGAAGTTGAGATATGAGGTCGAAAATATACAGGGTATTTCATTAACGGTGATGATGGACTAAATATATTATACTTTTCGAAATTTATAACAGATAAATAGGGCTAAGGGACAGTTTAAATTTATTTTTAAAAATCTATTACGACATAGTCAAGTTACAGTCATTTTTGTGTAATAATAATCCTCAGTTCTTCTAGATGATTAATTGGTGTTGAAAATATCGAATTTTTGATAATAATAATAATAATAATGTTTATTTTACATCAATATAACATAAATATATAAACAGGAAAAATTACAATAAATAAACATGAATAATCACAGAAGCTGTGTAGGACGAGGCCTATACAGCTTGTACGTGATATATTGGTAGTAATGGTATAAGATAATAATAGATAATATAAAAAAAAATTAAAAAAGAAAAATATGAAAAATCAATATAAAAAATCTATAGGTATATATTTTTTGTTTTGATTTTTTTTTGTATTTTCTTTTTTGTACATTTTTTTTTTATTTTTACAATTATTTTGAGTTGTTACAAAAGTAAGTAAGGCGTAGATGGCATAAAGGCTGAGATTTTAAAAAATATTAAATATGAAATAATACCACAAATAGTTCATCTTATAAACTCTATATTTCATGTGGGAAAATGTCCCAATCAGTTCAAAAAGACCACTATCTTGCCATTACATAAAAAAGGCGATAAAAGCAATATGTCAAACTACAGACCAATCTCTTTAATAACAAATTTAACAAAAATATTTGAAAAAACCATAAAACAAAGATTGATTACATTTTTTAAAAAACATAACTATATTTCAAAATGTCAGTATGGGTTCCAAGAAGGTTTATCTACCAGCGACGCAATAGTGGAATTAACAAATACAGTCTATCGGTTAGTTGACGACAGTAAACCAAGTATCTGCGTATTTCTGGATCTAGCCAAGGCGTTTGATACTGTTTCACATGAACAGCTAGTGGATGCTCTGGAGGATGCAGGAATACGTGGCCCAGCACATGATCTTCTCAAGGATTATTTAAAGGACAGGCAGCAACAGGTAAAAGTTAATGATGTTGTCAGCCAATTTCACACCACAACTTATGGTGTCCCTCAGGGCACCGTATTGGGTCCACTTTTATTCAGTGTATATATTAATGGTCTTTTCGATGTTGAAGTAGAGGGCAAAATAATCAGTTTTGCTGATGATACTGCTGTCATATACAGCAGTGACACATGGGAGAATTTAAAAACAAAAATAGAGTCAGATTTTTCAAAAATTATCGATTGGTTTAGACATAAAAAACTAACAATTAATTTTGACAAAACCTATTTTATGCCTTTTAGTAGTTATAAAAATTCTTTGCCACCATATAACGAAATTAATATTCCTAGCTTGCAAAATATTATTATAAAATACACCCAAGAAATAAAATACTTAGGTATTAAAATCGATTCTCACTTGAAATGGGATGCACATGTTGGAGACATTGCGAGGTGTTTACGATTGCTACTTTCAAAGTTTAAATATCTAAAATCAATACTAGAAATTAACCAACTAAAAATAATCTATTACTCACTCGTAGAGTCAAGATTAAATTACGGGATTCTTGGATGGGGTGGTATTTTACAAACACACCTAAAAAATATAGAAGTACTTCAAAGAAAAATTTTAAAAATCATATACAATAAAAAAATGGACCATCCCTCTGACTTACTATTTTTGGAGAGTAGGGTCATGGATATCAGACAACTATATGTTTATTCTATTATATTGAACATCTATAAAAATAAAAATATATTACGAAATATAGAACACAACTACTCTACTCGGTTAAAAAATAAAAATTTCGTAGCTACTGATATAAGTAAAAAAACAATTGGACAAAGAAATATTCTATATCTATCTTCTAAGATATTTAATTACTTGCCCAATATGTATAAAATCTATATAACAACCATTAATTCATTAAATATGATTAAAAGCATCTTTAAAAAATTTGTGTTAAATTCAAACAGACAGGACTTTCTTGCTATTATTGACCAAAAAAATAATTAATATATTATAGATATAAAAAAAAAAAAAAAAAAAAAAAAAAAAAAAAAAAAAAAAAAAAAAAAAAAAAAAAAAAAAAAATTAATATACAGTTGTTAAACTTACCTTTCCACTACTCACACGTTTTACCCTTTTTATAATTAGTTAATTACCTGCTTACTTACTCTCAACTTTTAGTTACATTTTTACAAGATTGTATAGTATTATTTTCTATATTTTTATAAAATCTAAAGAAATCATAATTATTAATAATTTTATTGCTCGTGCACGACCACATCGGTTTTAACGAGCTAAAATTAATTAATCTGTCTTTTGTTATGTTAGTTTAAACTATCTCTAACCTTATATTTATTCTTAATACTATCTTTGTGAAAAAAAAATTGTAAATTGTAAATTAATCTGTATGTTATGAATAAATATTATTATTATTATTATTATTATTATTAAATGCATTCAAAAACATATATATCTTTTTTATTTAATCGTTATTAACTATATTGCTAAATACAGTTCTATCAGTTTTTAATATCCACAGTTTGACTTTATTTTTAAAAGAGTAAAATTTGTTAATACGTTTTAAATGATTTGGTAAGATATTATATAATTTAGGGCCTATAAAATGTATACTTCGTTGTTTAATATTCTTATTACATTTTGGTACTTTAAAATTTTGATTTCGTCTTCGGGTATTATAAATATGGTCTACTTCCAACATTTCTATTTTATTTTTATAGATAGCTATAAGTATACGTTGGCAGAAAAGTTGCCTTATATCAAGGATTTAACTATAGTTATAAACCAAATTACTTGAGTATGTAGGTTTTTTGTTATAAATCAGTTTTAAAATCCATTTTTGCAAAATGCAAATTTTTTCAAGGTAGATATCGTAAACTCCTCCCCATCCTAGTATACCATATGTTAACTGAGATTGAACCAAGGCATAGTACACAGTTTTTTAAATAAGGTATATCCAGGTATTCCCTTAAAAATTTGAATTTTCTAATAAGACCTCTTATCTTTTTAGCAAGATGATTTATATGCAAATCCCAGCGCAGATGAACGGCCATATTTAAATCGCAAGACCTAGTTATTATTTTGGATGAGGATTTTTGCAATGGGCCCTGTTCACATGTGAGATATGCTGTTTTATAAATTATATTGTTATATAATTATATAGTTAGTCGCTATACAAGTTATTCTAAATAGTCAGTTCGTTAAAAAAGCCAAAAGTTTTTAAATTAAGCCCAATTGAAATTTAAAATTTGAAATTATACGTCATCGGGAATAGACCAATCATCTTGTGTCGAAGTTTTTTTTGTTATACACAACCAAGCCAACGAACAAACCGACAAACAGAATGTCGAAGTGAACGCACATCTAAGTGACATTAAAATTGACACCACCTAACCTTAGTTTTTTGTTTTGGTTTAATTTTATTATTAATATGAAAATCAGCTGGATTTATAAAAGTTGAATCAAGTGTTTTACCCATTGTAAACGAAAATATGATTACCGAGATGATTACTGCATTTTTTAACAATACTCAGTTTACAAAATTCAGAAAGGTAAGACTTTGTTTTAATAGTAGGTAGTTACAGTTTATATGGAGCAAGTAAAACATATTTATCTCCGGTTTTATTTTTAGATCTGCCAAGCAAGAATATGGGGATAATTTCTTTTTCCATAAGAGAGGAGACAAATTACACCTAAACATAAAGTACGGCAAAAACCTTCTGATGAGGTTGTTGTAATTAACAAAAATGAAATTTTTAGTGCACAATATACTTAGGATATGCTGCATGTCAAGGTTTGTAATATTTATTATGCTTTTTTGTTTTTATATTACATATAATAAACAGTGTATAAGGCCCTTTATTCCTATAAATATTTTTTTTCTAATTTTGACATATAGACATTTTTTGTAATCGCAGCAAGTGTTAAAATAATCTAGAAACAGATTTTGTTAGTGAACCTAGTAATAATTATGATACCAAAGAATGCTGCAGAGCACCTATGAAATTTTGAGTTAAAAAATATGCCATATTTTTAGGCTATTTTTATACCCTTTTCAAAAATTTTATGCTCCTCGTTTTTTGCAAAACTTAAAATGCTCTATAGCTTCGAACGAAGTCAGCAAAGCACCTCTGTTTTATAAAGTTTTTTCTTTAAAAACAGCAACACCATATATTTATGCACTCGAAATATTATATTTTTAAAAATACATGGTGCTTGCTAACCTTCGAAAGAAGCCAGCAGAGCAATTCGGTTTTTTAAAGCTTTTTTCTAAAAACCACACCCCATTTTTAGAAAAATTTTAGACTCTTGAAATATTGTAAAACTTTACTAAAAAAATTGCTATTTTTAAATAATACAGGGTGCTTTGTTGGAACAAAGTCAGCAGGACACTTCAGTTTTTTAATTTGTTTTTTTTTTATATATAAAAACAACTACTTATGACACATGTTTAGGCTGTTTTAAAATCCTAAAAATGTGGTAAGTACATTTGTTTTCAGAAAAAAACTTTGAAGTCAGCAAGGAATTGCGAATTTTTTTTAAAATGCCAAATTTCGAATATTTTATAATATTATAGGAGCCAAAAAACGAGGTGTGGTTTAAAAAAAAACTGGGGTGCTCTGCTGGATTCGTTTGAAGCTAACAAAGCATCCCGTAATTTTTTATTTTATAATACTCAATAGCCTAAAATGAGACATAGCTGTTTAAACAAAAAATTGTATTTTTAAAAATGACAGTTTTTTTTCGAAAAGCTCTATAATATTTCAAAAATGTGAAAATGTGGTGAGATTGTTTTTTTTTTAAGTTTTGAAAATCCGAGGTTCTTTACTGGATTCGTTCAGAGCTAGTAAAGCTCTGCTCGTCTTGTTACATAAAATAAAGGCATTTTGTAGCTGGTTATATAGTTATTTTGTAACTGCATATCTAACCCTTTTATTTTTTTCAGTTGGTTGTAAATATGTGGCTTCATAGAAGAAGTGAGGAACCATCTGTAACATCTACTCAGTGTTATTGGAAAGGCTCTAATTTATCAAAATGCGTAAATATTGATGTACACTTGGCTAGATTGTTAAAGAAACCTCTTCATCCACTACAGGAAAATAAATCAGTACTTTTATATTCTTAGGATTTGTATATATATTTTTTATTTGTAAATAAATTGTTTTTTACTTCATTTTTCTCATTTTTTATTAAATGGTTAATAAATAAAATTTTCACAGATTTTTATATTTTTGTTTGTAAACAATAATTGAAGAGTTTTTATTAAAAATCACCAATGTTAATAATAATAACTTAAGTTAATATTATTCTTTCTCCTTTTTTAATGCTATTATCAATAAAGGTATTACTTTAGCTTGACCTATGATCAATTTTTAAATTTTGTGATATATTTGGTTCGACAGAAAAAAAATTATAACCCTTTGACATTGGTTGTTTTTACTTAGATTTTCATAAAAAATAAACGGAACTGCAAACATGTTTTACTATCGTAATAACGAATAGCAACATTAAATATTTTTTTTCACATTTATCACTGTTGTCATTTTCATAATGGATTGATAAGAAGGCACACTTTCTGGTTTTTTGAAAAAGGTGGCAAGAATTGTGATATTTTTAAATTTATCAGCAGTGATACCACATGTAGTTACCCGATTTATTGGAATATATAGACTTTGCTACCACATTCAACTGAACTTGGTTGTTTTTAATATTTATCACTGTGACATAGGCGTTTTTGTCAAAATGTTTCATTTTAAACTGCTGTAAATAGGTGCCTTTGTTTTGGTAGTTTTAGTCCCAAAAAAATCTATGCATATACAGGTACTCATTCCTCTTTGATTTGTTCGAAAAGTTAAAATTTTATAAAAAATTACATTGGCTGTTTAAAAACTCATTATAATCCCTGAAATGTGATAATTAGGTAAATTAAATTAAAAAAACAAACAAAAAAAAATTATTAAATTAATATTTACTCTTACAAAATAGGTTCTTGTAAGTTAACAAGCAATTATGCAGAGTAAATGTACTTGCTTAAAATTCACACACGAATGTGGTTTTAACATGTTAAATTAACTAACCCTTCTTATAACTCTTTCCACATGTATTCTTAGAGATGCTATTCTTTTACTTAATTGTACATCTTCTGGAGAACTTTTTTCATTCTGTGATACACTAGGTGTGGCTTTACTAAAGTGCATCCCATGTTTTCAAGTAGCTGAATATTCTGAAACCCCTATCTGCCATTATATGGGATCCAGCAACCAGTTTGTTTAAATACCCACATTTTTCTATTATTTCTTTATCACTAGTTCTTCCACAAAATGATGAATAAATTCGGTATCTTCAAAACTTTCAGGAGATTCTGCATTTTCTTCCAGAAGGGTTTTTAGGTTATACACCTAAGAATTTATAGTAGCCTCATTTTCAATTTCCTGAAGGGGACAATTAGCAGAAATTGCTGCTACATCTTGATAATCCGGTGTATTTTTATTAAAAACTTCACGAGAAACATCGCTAGTAGAAGGTTGATTTTCTTCTTTCCAAATTTCTAGGAACACTAATAAATATTTTTGAAGATGAATGTGAATCATTATCACATTCTGGAACAAAATACTTTTTCGTAGTCATAATATTTATAAAAAGTACAAAATTAAACACTCAAATTCCAAATAAATTCTTGATCGAGACACTATGATGACAGATGCCATATACAGTGCTGCCATTTTGCCATTTTCTGAATTATTAAGTGTCTTTTAAAACAATGAAACTTTAAATATGGTAAAAGTTTAAACAGAAATAATACTTTCAAAAAACATTTGATATTATATATTTAAAAGATATTTGTTTAACGATGTTTTAGAAGTCTAAAAGTAAGAAGGAGTACACAAACGAACGTACATCACTTCTCGTAAACCTTCTAGCCGGCAACGTTGTGCGCTAGCTCCTATTGGTCTATTCCCGGTGACGTCATAAATTTTTAAAAAATTCATAACTCCGGCAAATGAATAGATAAAAAAAAAATAAAAAAAATGTAGTTTTATTTTTAACTAAACTATTCATAAAAAAAATTTCAAAATTTTTGAACATGCCCCATTGACCACCACCCCATATTCAATGAATTATATCCATGACGAAGATATAGGAATTATAGCATTATTGGATCACCCTATATACTATAAACTATAAAATAATCTATTAAGATTTTGCTTAGTGATGTTAAAACTTTTGTCAAATGCATTTTTTAACGAATAATCTGGATTGGATCTCCTTTTGGAATAATGATTTGATATAAAAATTCCAGTCAGCTGAACTAGTGAAGGTCGAATGAAACCAGACGAGGTTATAAAAAATACGAGTACACCAAGAAATTCGTATGTGTATATTTATAGTTATAAAATAAATTTAACTAAAAAACACTGGATATAGGTAAATAAGGGTAAAACGCGGTAAACGTAAACCAATGGAAATATTTTGTACACTAGTGCCTGTTAGGTTCTTTCGTTCGTCACACTGGTCAGTATTGCCAATTGGAAGGAAATTTCCCGTTTTGCGGGAATTTTTAACACAAAAGGGAAAAAGGTAACTCAAAAAGGGAATTGTTTACTCCAGTCCAAATTGTGAAAAATATATTATTTTAAAAATAAATAAAATTAAATTTTTTATGGCTTTGACATATTTTTAAAGTATTGTTAAAGGATTTGTTTTTAGGTTTTTTTTTATATGTATACAAGTATGAAACCGATTTTTTTTTGTTAACGGAAGAAGGGATGATGCCACCTGTACTACGAATTTCAGGAACCAGAAGGACCTGATTAGCTAAGGACCTTTTTTTTTAAACAAAAGTCCAGGTTTTGAGGAATGAAAAGGTGGCAACCCTAAACGGGAAAAGTGGGAAGTTTTAAGGTAAGTGGAGGGAAAAATCGTACTTTAAGGTTGGCAACAGTACCACTGGTGTAGGAACGCACACCATACCTTTCGTTTGGCCCGGTTTAAACCCACTATACCTTCTTGTCGGCGATGTGGTGTCCACTGATGGATATTTTCTCCACCAGCTATTTAGCAGGAGTGAATTACACTCGAGTTGTGTATAAGGACTAAGGAGAAAGTAAACTAGGGTAAATAAGGTGGTGTAACTGGTGTAATTTACACTGATAGACACTGCACTGTAACTTACCGCACCGAGGTACCTTAAAAATGTATTAATTCCATTTATTAAATATAATATTTCATTCTTATTAAATTCAACGAAAAATCTCCTAGATAATTAAATCTTATTTACGACACTTAATAAATAATATCTATAACCATGTGCGTAAGAGATCCAATTTTCGTGCAAGTGTCTTAAGTGCGTTTGAATAGTAACGTTGTTTTCGATTCACAAAATTTTCAAGGCAAGTAATAAATCTGCCAACCCCTTTTTCACCCAAAATTCGTTTCTGAACTGGGAACTAAGATACTTACGTCACAAAAGGCCATTAAAACTAGTATAAGAACTCGAAACCAAATGAGCTCGGATTGATTCATTTTTATTTGCAAGCATTCATTTTATTAATTGTATCCAGTTATATTTCAAGTTCAGTAGTCAGTACCTTGCCTAAAACGTTCTTTCTAAACAATGTATATCCTATCCCCCGAACGCTGTCAAAGTCCCACGACTTATTTCTCGACTCTTGTCGTTTTTAAATATTCAATACCTTCCTCTTTACCAAGACGCTAAGCGCCTGGAGGCAAGGCAAAGCTCAACGCTGCGACGTACCTAAATCGACGCCGTCACAACGCTATATGAAATTAGTACATAATCTAATGTCTGTATTTTCAATGGTGAGTCAAAAGATTTATGTAACTTTCTTTGAGATACCACTGGGGTCGTTTAGACGAGGGCCTGATATTTTCTTCAAAATATTATTAATGTAACCAATAAACTATATGGCATTCAGTCGTTCACCCCGAAAGAGTTCAATAAAAATTATAATAATCAATATTAAAAATTATACAGGGTTGTATTAAGTCATTTCAATAGAAATGATAAAAATCAATATTTTAGAAATATACAAGGATGTGCTATCTTGGATAAATTGTACAAACCAAGATGGTAAAATTTAATAGTAAGTTAACCAACTAGTGAATACACTTTTCGTTAGCTCAAGGGGGACACCTATATGCTAAGCCACCCATTCTACAAGGTTCGAAACAAAGTATATGTAAAATCAACATAGTAAGATAACTGGGGTTGCCACCTGTCCTTTTTTGAACAGGACAGTCCTTTTTTGAAGAAAAATGTCCTTGTGACTTTTTAAAGCTTAAATTGTCCTTTTTACGGCAAATGTCCTCTTTTTCTACGACAAATGTCTCTTTTGACTAACAGCACATATTTTTGGAAGGGACATGGTTTGTTCAAAAGTAAGTGAGGACCTTTTTTTTGAAGCTGGGCATGACGAGGAGGCTTTTTGGATTTCTTTCGTTTTAGCTCGACATTTTTTTTAGAAGCTCGATAAGATGAGGAGGATTTCTTTCGTTCAGCAGACAAGCTTTTTTTTTAGACTCGCGAATTAGCGCTGTTCGTTAACTCCGTTGGTAATCAACCTAAATAAAACATATCTTTATAGCAAATGAACGTGGTCTGCGTTTGAATGGGATCTCAGTAAATTGTAATATACTTTCTAATTATTGCATCACATTTAAAGTATGAAAAATAAAAGAGTTTAAATATAAATTTGTCTGGTTTTATTTATCAATTTTCCTTAATTAACAATATTACAACGTATGTATATAAATTATCAATTAATTAACTAGAGGAAAAAGGCCAAATACAGTAAGTATAATTTAAAGTAAAATAATAATATAATATTTCGGAGAGTAAACAACGATCAAATGGGGTACCAGGGGTGGGTCGGTACAGTAACAACAGCGAACGAAAGAACCTAAGTGTCCCAAATAGTACAGAAATGGTACACAAAATGTGCATACATAGTACATAAACAGAATGATTAAAATTAGGTTAGTGAGCTAAAAAAAGGTTCTAGATTAAAATTAGGTTAACGATCTAAAAAAAGGGTTGTTTGTATATTACTCAACAACTCTTGTATACGACATAAGTTCATATTATGAAGTTTTTCTTCTTAAAATCAACCCAAAAATCAATTAGAAAACACCGTAAAAATAGAGAGTTAATTATACTGCGTACTAAAGACTAAGGATTAAATTATAGAAAATGCACGTCTGCGACGTTACAGATTTCCAAATATGGCGGACTTACTTTGATACAAGTATCAATTTTTTCTTATTCCAAAAAGCATCTGCAAATCCGCTATATTTATTGTGGAAAAATCGTTTATTACCACCCAACAAAATTAAATAACTCAAATTCATTACAATGTTTAAAAACTTTATGGTTATATAAATTTTACAAGTTTGCAGAACGTTTTAACTTACTTCTTAAGTTACAGATAATTTAAAAGCGCATCATGTTTCTCATTTGCAACTGCAACTGATATTTGTTGCCAAGGGGGATCAATGGGGATTGATCCTCCCCGAAATAAAAAAAAGATATTTATTTTAGACTTTTAATAAGTATTAATGAGACAGCAGTTATATACAGTGCGCCTGTCTCACTTTGTTGTTTTACACAACATCACTACAAACAAAATTCTCTACCTACTGTTATTTTTATTATGTAGTACTTTATACTTGCTTGGCATTCGCACGACGATACTTAAATAGCGGCGCAGCGACATCTATTAGGGAGCCGCGAAACTACGTGCTATGCCAACTTCACAAGCAACGCCACTTCGGGGACGTGCTCGAACTGCATTTCGGGAATATTCAATAAGCTTAGAACGAGACGGATTATTCTTGATGTTTCGGAATATATAAGCGAGCCGTTGAGCACGGAGAGGCAGTTCTGTCTTGGAAAGTGATCCAATGCGATGCGACTAAGACGATATAAGCGAAGTAATAGTGCAGTGTGTGAAATAATAGTGCTGTGAATTAGTATTGAAGTAAGTGGTGTTTTGTAATTTAAATTAAAATTCAAAGGATTTGATGCCTAAGAGTATAGACTACTACTCGTATTAATTTTTTTTTAAATCTTTATCGAAGTAAATATTTGTGTAAAAATGGAATTAATACTTGGCTGTTTTTTTAATTGTTACGGGTCGGTTCAACATTTGAAATGTCAAAAAAGACGCAAGAAAATACATTATTCAAATATTTATTTAAAAAATCTAAACCTGGTACTGGTAGTGAAGGTTCTACTGAAAATCAGTGTTCAAGTGTTTTCGACAATGATACCTACAAGTAGTTCTGGTACTTCTTCTGCCATTCCTGGGACTGTGGATGATGTTTCTCAGCATGTTTTAGACGTGTGCTATTATACGGGATCAAACACCAAAATTGATGATGATTTAAAGTAAAGATTGTCGAAATCTCCTTGGATGCCAGAAAAGACATTCAAGTTTCCAGCAAGTGAAGATAAAAGAAAGCTAAAATTTCAAATGCAATGGTTTGAACGGTTCTCGTGGTTGGTTTACATGAGTACAGGGCAACAAGGTGCTTTATGCATTTATTGTGTATTATTTGCCAGAGATTGCACAGGAAAAGGCTCTCATCAGCAGTTGAAATTCTTAGTTACTCAGCTGCTTACTAAATGGAAAGATGCTGTACATGATTTCAAACATCACAGTGAAATCCAGTACCACAAATCTTCTGTATTATTGGCTGATAATTTTATGAAGATGTATAATAAATCTCAACCAAATATAATAAGTCAGATTGATAACGGATACCTAGCGCAAATAGCTGAAAATCGGAAACGGCTCATTTCGATTATTGAAACAATTAAATTATGTGGACGTCAAGAATTGGCACTGAAAGGTATGTGAGACTCAGGTCCAATAAAAATTAATGATGCTGAGCCAGAAACAAATGATGGAAACTTTCGTGCTATAGTACGGATGAGAAGCAGATGTGGCGACTCAGACCTAATAAAGCACACAGAAAATATGAATAAAATGAACTTATTGCAATTTGTGGTGAAATAATCCAGAAAAAATTCTGCGAATTTTTTTTCAATCCTTGTTGACGAAACTACTGATGTTTCACGACAAGAACAGATGTCCATTTGTCTAAGATATGCCGAGCCAAAAGATAATGGGTTTTTCTTGCGTGAAGATTTTTTAATTTTTGTAACAGTTGAGAATACAAAAGGAAGATATTTAGCTAATGCAATTTTATCTGAATTAAAATCTTTGGGAATACATTGCGAATATTTAGTCGGACAAGGATATGATGGAGCTTCTTCCATGAAAGGAAATTTTAAAGGTGTGCAGACAGTAATTTGTGAGTCAAGAAGCCTAATACGTTCATTGCAGCTCACATTCATTGAATTTAGCTCTGGATCATTCTTGCCAGGTTCAGCCTATTCGAAATACTATTAGAATTATAAAATCGGTTAGAAATTTTAGCAAGTCCTCGGCAAAACGAACCAAGTGTTTAAAAGATAATATCGAAAAAAACTTCCCTGAAACACAATGGAAAAACATTACGGCTATGTGCGAGACCCGCTGGGTAGAGAATCATGATGGATTGTTAAGATTTAAAGAAATTTATAGAGAGATTGTTGATACACTAGACGACTTAAGCACTGACATTGATTCTGAAACATCGTCAAAGGCTAATTATTTTCTGAGATCAGTCATTTAAAGTGATTTTGTTATTATAAGCTTATGTTGCTTAGGAATGTTGTTCCCGTACACACTGATACTATGATGCAAAATATATACTTTAATCGCCCCTATGCGATTTGGCAGCAGCTTTACAACATGTCGATTTAATTATAAAGACAATTGAAGATGTTATTGATTCAAAATTTGCTTAACTTTTCAAGAATACACAGAATTTGTTCAGTACTGTAAACGAGGAAATGAAAATTCCGCGAATAACGTCACGGCAAGAACATAGGGCAAACTACAACACAAAGGATCCTGAAACTTATTTTAGAGTTACTATAATGATTCCACTTTTGGATGATTTCATTGATCAGCTTCAGTCGAGATTCCAAAATCATAAAGCCACATTATCATCTCTCAACATTTTAATTCTGTCTTATTATCAGAAAAGTACTTTGAGCTCTATAAAAAATATTTGGAATGGGACTTTGTAAAAGCTGAATTAGACATGTGGCGGATAAAATGGGTGGAAGAATATGAACTAGATCGACCAACATGTGCTATTGAAACTCTCGGAGAATGCAACCAAACATTCACAAACTTTTAAAGATCTTGGCGACACTGCATGTTTCTACATGTACTCCTGAGAGGACTTTCTCTTCTATGAATCGCCTTAAAACTTATACGAGAAACTTTACAGGCCAGGAAAGACTAAATGGTTTGGCGTTAATGTCAAAGAAAGCTAGAAGACTAAATTTAATTTTGAAATAAGGTGTTAATATTTCTGTAATGGTTTTCTAATATGATAAGTAACACCATTTTATTTCTTTTATTAAAACGATTTTATGTCTCTACTGTTCCACCAAATCAACCCCCCCCAAATTATTTTCTGGCTACGGCCTTGGTTGTTGCAGATGTAAATACGGTTTACAGAGCTTCTGTAATCTCAGATTAAAAGATGTATTGTGCCACCAAGGTAGCTCTTAAAAGTAAGTTTAGGAGACTTTTCCTATCCCCATAAAATTACCCTCTCAATGAATTATCATACTTTTCCTATTTAAATTGTATTAGCTTAAATGATAGAAGGAGACGAAATGACGTACTTGTGAATCAGGTGAGGATATAATTTTTACCATTGAGAATAAATCATCAGCAAATGCATGCATAGTAATCATCACAATAACATTTTCTTAATTTTTCATTTTCTCCCCTTTATTACTTCATTTATTAACAATCTCTTTTTTTTTGGGTAATATAAATATATATGATGTCGTCGAATTTTCCAGTCAAACGTAGTATCATTTAACCTATTTAACTTTTTAATAGACGTACTAAACGTTGACGCATTTGTGATCAATCAGTTATTTAAAAGGTTAACAAAATCATAAATCGCATGATTTATTCCGAGTCTGGTAAATTCTGGAGTTTGTCTACAGCGAATTACTAGCTAATAATTTGATGTTATATATTAGTATTTACTATTTATTAGTTTTTACTAGAAAATGGAAACAATTATTTTTTTCTGGTTTTATTAATCTTTAAAACATGCGTTAAAAATATTTTAGAAAATTTGACGCTTTTTAATAATAGGAATATTAGTGAAACAAACAAAATTAAATTTGTTTATTGATGCATTGGAAAACAGACCTATTCGGTGACATTTCACAATTGATCAGATCAAAGAAACACGTGTAAAAAAAGTTAAGGTGGATCGTAAAAATAGGGAAATAAATGTATATCCCGTTATTAAAATCAGCGAACCTTGTTCTAGTACTACAATTACAAAAAAAGTAAACATATGAAAAAACTGTTTAGAATATTTTAAAAAGAAATGATTAGGTTAGGTTATTGATATTTTTTTTAAGGCACTTAGTGTGTTTATAATAATATTGTCCTACAAAAGCCTTGTGCTTTGTTTGCTCCTTGCCCGCGGTATGAACTCTAGCAATATAGAGACAAACACATCGATTTTAGAAATTACCAGAAAAAGCGTTACGTGGCCATTGAGTCAGAAATGGAATTCTCGGACATTCCACATCGTCTAGAAACTACTCGTATAGAGCTCAACTTTGTATAAATAGCGCGAGTTGTCGACGGACGGGCAGATTGAATTTAAGTGTTGGACAGAAAAGATAAATTGTAATAAATAAATTATAATTGTGAGTGTCTAAGTATTATATAAATTAATTAGTACGTATAAATAAATTGTAAATAGTGTTTTAAATAAATAAACTGTAAATAAATTAAATCAACGTAACAATAATTATATATTTTTTACAAAAACTATTTTGTTGTGTAATTATTTAAATTTAAATATATTTTGTTGTTAAAATTATAATAAATCTATATATGTATGTAAAAATACTTACCATATCAACTTTGGAAAATGCTGAATTAGTAGAGGAAGCATGAGAAGTGCTATTTTCCCTTTTAGCTTCTAATTCCTTTGACTGTATGCGTTAAATAATAAAAACAATTTACAGAAATGTTAAACTGATCATCTTATTATTATAATATAGTTATTTTTTTAAATATGAGTGTTTTAAGATCATTTTTAATCTCATCAAACAAATGTTATTTTGTAAGTCAATGGAACTTGAAAAAAGTATTTTGAAAATACGTCCATATAACTACAGAGTATTCCTATAGTATTTCATATTAAATGATTTCCGTTTTACTGATAAATCAAAGTGACAAATTTATGAGGTCATTTCAAAGTTTTGTAGTTTTGTATTAAAACCTTAGAAAAAAGATTGTATGGCATTAAGCCGGTTTTTTTAAAGCAACATTTCGTATTCTTTAAAATTTTTTAAATTTGGTTCCAAAATATTCAATAATTGTATTCAGAAGAAAATATTTCAAAATCTATTTGAAATATGAAAACATGTATCTGCATCTGTATTATTAAATGTAGGATACTCTGTAGATTTTTGTTTTAATACAAGTAGACATTCTGTAAACATAATATTGTTTAAAGGGCGAGACAAAATATTTTTACTTGGATTTTAAAATAAAAACATTTACTTAGTTTGTTCCTATTTAATACTAATATTTTGTTAATAATGAGAAATATTATTTTTTAACTTATTCTTTATTTACTGTATACATTTACATTATTATTTTTTATAAGAATAACAATAGCAATTATCGCAATATAAAACAAACTTTTCGGAACATACTGCAAGTAATATAATTGAAGGTAAAATATCTGTTAATCAATAACTATCTCAGTTATACAAATAGGAATAGTTTTATCTTACATTTCACAAAAAATCTGAAGACAAAAATTATAAAGATCTTTTATAAAGAACTTTTAGTTCAACAATTTTCTTAAAAATCAGAATTTTGCACATTTTGACAAATTTCTCGAATACGGACTATTTTAGGAAAACTTTTCTTCTCCAAACATTAACAGCTATAATCCATAAAATATAAAAACGACCCCTTTTAAAGCACCCCTCCAGATGTTCCGACTCTGCCCAAAATCTAATCATTTCACAGTGACATAATATAGATATTAGTACAGATGTATGAAAAAACTTTCAATGTTTTAGAAAGTCTTTCTAAAACACTGACAATTTTTTTACCTATATCTGTACAGGGATCTATATTCTGCTACTGTGAACCCCCAAAATTTTGGTAACGAGCCGTCCCTGCATTTCACCTCAGGCCGGAATAAAGCTAAGGTTTAAAATTTGGTGTTTTTCTTTGTATTCGTTCATGAGCTATCGAGGATATAAACAGACACACATATACATCATTGCGAAAATAGTCAAAACGGATTCAGGGGACCCCAAAACGTAAAAATTCGTCGAAAACATCATGATTCCTATACTTTCCTTATCTGTATACATATAGGAAATTCTTAAATTAAATTAAAAAATTTCAGCAATGATTTGGATTGTTACTGAGGCATTTATCCCCATTTTTTAAACTTTTTTTACGTTTTTGATCATTCAGAGATCGAAAATGCAAAAAAAAAATTCGTCTGGTCGTCTGTACGTATGTATGCCGGCACGATAACTCTTGAACGAAAGTTCTAATTGACTTGCGGTTTTGAATTTCTTAAATAATTGCTTCTAACTTAGGACCCTATTGATTTTCAGAATTTTCGGTTCATTCTAACTACTTAATATTAATTTTCTTAAAATCCTGCCATGAATTTATGTGACTAATTTTACGCATTCCAAGCATTCCTAAGATTCTTAACATTCCATACATTGCAAACATTCTCCAACGACCTGTCAAAGAACAGCTGCTGAGTGTAAAGGTGAGATTTCTAAGGGGGGTTGCGACTTTCGCCTTATTTAAAATTATAAAAATAATAGTAGTTGGTTGTCCAAAATATGATTGGTGGATTTCATTTTTGTGCCGTGTTCTTACTACCTAAAATGGATATAAAATATATTCGCTCAGTTGAACGCAATAGCATATTTTTTCATTTTGTAATCTGTGCATAGATAAGCTAATATCCATGAGGGTGTAGAAAATTAGTACTTTGTGCAACAAGAACGAATATGGACAATCGACTCGAGTTGTACAGTATATTTTTTCTACGACCCACTGACGAAAACCGAAAACTCGAAAAAATTGAAAAATCGAAAAATCAAAAATCGAAATATAAAAAAATCAAAAAATTCAAATAGAAAATCGAATAATCAAAAAAGGAAAAATCAAAAAATCGAAAAATCGGAAAATTTGAAAATCGGAAAATTCAAAAATCGAAAAATTCAAATAAAACAATCGAAAAATCAAAAATTGAAAAATTCAAATCGAAAATCAATTAATCGAAAAATTCAACCAGAAAAATCGAAAAATTGAAAAATTTAAAAATCGAATAATTTAAATTAAAAAATGGAACAATCGAAAAATGGAAAAATTCAATCAAATAGTCGAAAAACGACAAAAAAAATAAATAAAAAACGAAAAATCGAAATTAAATAATCCAAAATCAAACAGAAAAAATCCAATAATCGAAAAATTCAAATAAAAAAAAATGGAAAAATCGAAAAATCAAAAAATTGAAACAGAAAAATCTAAAAAGGAAAATTGAAAAATTGAAAAATCGGAAAATCGAATAATTCAAATTAAAAAATGGAAATGGAAAAATCGAAAAATTCAAATCAAATAAACGAAAAACGAAAAATCGAAATTAAATAATCCAAAATCAAAATCAAACAGAAAAATCGAAAAATCCAATAATCGAAAAATTCAAATAAAAAAAATGGAAAAACGAAAAATCAAAAGTCGAAAAATTGAAACAGAAAAATCGAAAAAAGAAAATCGAAAAATTGAAAAATTTAAAAATCGGAAAATTAAATAATTCAAATTTAAAAAATGGAAATGGAAAAATCGAAAAATTCAAATCAAATAAACGAAAAAAAAAATTGAAATTAAATAATCCAAAATCGTAAAATTCAAACAGAAAAATCGAAAAATCCAATAATCGAAAGATTCAAATAAAAAAAATGGAAAAATCAAAAAATTTAAATAGAAAAATCGAAAAAACAAAAAAAATCGGAAATTGAAAAATCGAAAAATCAAAAATCGAAAACACCGTTATTGCCCAGAAATGTTGAGGGTAAAATTTTGACATACTCCTTTAAGGATAACGGACAAAAACGGGTGTTTGTCGGGCTAATGAGATGTATTTCATGAAAATTAGTGACATACAAGACCGTGAATCAACTTTTTTAGTAAGCATCAGACGATAAAAGTCTATTGATTAAAGTTTTTCTTCATATAATACAATAAGGTATTTATTTCTTAGTCTTTAATAATAGGCATAATAGAAGCTTATCCGGCTAATGAGGTTCATTATGAAAATTAGTGATTTACAAGACCGATTAGTTTTTTTAGTAAATCTTTCCAAAACCAAGACAAAAACAACTCGAAAATAATTTTTAATTACCGTTAATTTTTAAAAAATATGTAAAAAATACATCAGTAGTCGTCCAACACTACTTTTTTTAAACTATCAGAACGATAAATGCACTGCCCAGAGAATTGGTATTAATAAATTTATCAAAATGAAAAAGATGTTGCCACTTTGTTGAAACCATTTTAAATTTTTATAGGTAGGTAGGTAGGTAGGTAGGCTTAAGGGACAATGGGCACAAATATTTTTACACGAACAGATCTAAGGGAGTAAAGGGATCATATAATTTTAGATGAACATATAAAAGGGACCAAATATTTTTAGATAAATAGGCGAAGTAAGGAGCCCAAATATTTTACATGAACAGGCTTAAGAGATAAAGGGGCCAATTATTATTGAATAAATTGCTCGAACAAATTTGTAAACCCTAAACAAAAGAAAATATAGAATGGTTTTAAAAATCGAGGCTCGTGAAAATCATCACATGGTTTAACCTAAGTAATGCCAATGCTTCACAAACCAAAAAATGCAACGTCTTAATACTTCTATCGGCTTTCGGTCTTTCGTTCCAAGTGAAATCGTTTCTATTTTTTTTACGCTACGACATTACCCTTGTGGGCCTCAGTCTCGATAAGGTAGGAACCACCATTTTAACATCTCTCGAATTTTTTATTGAATAAAGTAAATCGAAATCGCTTAAAAATAAATTGCAATGATTTAAATTTAAAGCATATTTTTTAATTCTTGTCAACATTTTAATTAATATTTTACTATATTAAAATTTAAAAGTATTTAATTCTTCATTATTATTTTTATTTTACCTGTATACCACCCATATTTTACAAAATTTCCTGCTTGACTATGGATTCTCAAGTGATGCAGAACCTTTTGTGAAATGTAAGATAAAGCTTTTTTCCATTTGTACATAATTTTAGATAATGAATATTAAAAATAAAATGTATAACTATATAAGAGTAATATCATTTCTCGACCATTTTATGCTATTTCCTTACCTCTGATTCCATGATTATAGCTGCATGAACAAAAAATAGTATAGTTAAAATTAACCTAATGAAGTAATAAAATTTTATTGCATACAAGAGGTGCGCTATTTCACAAGGACACTATTGTAATCTCAAGAAATAGAATTACAAATCTTTTCAGCTGATTAATGAAGCTAGTAGAGATTCCTTCTTTAGATTCTTAAATAATAATTAATTGTAATCCCGTTATTGTTAACTCCGCAATAACATTTACGATGTATTTATTTTAAATGTCAAAATAAAAGTAATTTCGATTTATTACAAATAAACAAATCCAGTGTAATTTTTTTATTGCTAGCAATTAATTTTTGAGTGTAGTCAAAGATACTTAAATTTATTGTTTTGAATTAATTACAAATTATTAAGAACAATCGTAAGCGAAATCTGTTTCCTAGTACATAATTTTGATGTAGGTTTTATTGAAAATTGTGGCTGAATAATTTGAAAATTCGGAAACAAATCTCTTAAATTATTAAAACCATCCCCGAACATCAAAGGTGAAAATAAATACTTGGAGATTTGAAAAAAAGCCTTTCGTCAGCTGGATTCGAACCCAGACGTCCTTGTTCTCCAAACAAATGCCCTTTTCTTCTAGACCAGAAATTTGTTTTGTTAGTTCGGGACAGACGACGTTGAGGCTCGTTCTCATATCTTTAAATACCTCTATACAACATCGGTGTATATGAATATATATATATATATATATATATATATATATATATATATATATATATATATATATATATATATATATATATATATATATACAGGGTGGCTCACGCTCAACGGGACGGAGCTTTATGGGAAAACGACCAAAGATATAAAAAATTCGTTTGGGAGGAATACGTAGGTTACAGACGGCTACAATTTAAAATTTGTTAGATGTATACAGAATGTCCCACATAAGAGAAAATATACAAAGTTATATTATTTTTAATGGAACACCCTGTTTTTTATTTTAGAATTAAAAACTACTTGTAAAAATAATGTCAGTTAACTAAAGGTTCCCTATTACTATTATTATTAGTTTTCGATTTATTTGAATTTTTAAGGAAAAAAAAGTCTCCCAGAAATTAATTGTTTACTCTTGTTTGAATAATTTTTAATGAACTAATTTTTTTTCATTTATGTGGGACATCCTGTATACATCTAACAAATTTTAAATTGTAGCCGTCTGTAACCTATGTATTCCTCCCAAACGAATTTTTTATATCTTTGGTCGTTTTCCCATAAAGCTCCGTCCCGTTGAGCGTGAGCCACCCTGTATAATAAAAACATGCATGATGAGAAATTAATGTTTATAAAAGTGTTACTAAACGGAGGAAATAAAAACCACTACAACAGCTACCTTTGAAGCACTAACCATTTTTTCTCCAAATAATTAATCGAAAAACAAAAAGACATTATGCATTTCCAAAAAAAAAAAAATAATAAAAACTTGTTCACTGGTAACAAGTTCAAAGATATAAGCAGAAAAGCTTAATTAGGTATGAGATAATATTCTATCTTGGCAATAGTTATATTGAAAGGGTTTTTTAATTCAAGAAAGAATATCGCTGCTGATATAAAATTTTAATATGAGAGTCTTGTAAAGATAAATTTGGAGAAAATAAAATCTTATTCATGCTTCCAGAAATGCTTACTTTTTTCTTAAAAAAAAAAAAAAGAATATTTTCAAAATGCAAACTAAAGAAATATAAACATAGCCCTCAATATTGTGCAAATTTTAGAACTTTTCCTAAACGATCAATAAAATTGCTCAATCCGCAAAATTGCACAATTTATTTAATTGTAGTTAATTCTCCTCAATTTGATTGCTTTTTGTTTAATATATCTAAACGGATACCTAATATTAATGTGGAAAATTTCCTTGCAACTATATAGTTGAGAACAATAAACATAAGCACAGACTATTATAATCAATCGTATTGGCAATTTATTAACAATGAATACGGATAATCGAAAATAATTAAAATGTATTACAAGATCTTTAATTTAAAAGATTGCTCAAGATTTAATTTCTTTTTCGTGATCACAGACACGTAGATAAGTGCCTATTAGTTTCTATTACTATTGTTAAATAATATAGAAAACCTACATAATATACATAATGGTTCTCATTTTCTCATAATTTTCCGGTATAGATTAAAAAAATCGACCTCGTCGAATTGCATCCTGACAGCAGCAGGTTACACATGGTATCCAGAAACTTTTCCGGCCAATGAAAACGTCTACCTCTAGGGATGATTTTAGAATACGTTGGAAATCTTCCGGATTCAGATAACATATAAAAATAACATGACAAATTCCTATAATTTTTTTCCTACGACCTTTTTTTTTAATAATTTTCATTCTTTGGTATAATATAATAATTTTTAAATACGATGGATACTAAATAAGTCTCCGTAAAATGGACTATTTTAAACGAACTTGGCTTATGTAATATATGTATTATTAAAGTATGCCTAAAACAATACTTAGAGTTGATAACAGAGCGCTTTCGATTGTCTATGACTACAGATCATCAATACAGACATTCTTAATCTTGACATCAAAGAACGAGTTTTATTTATAACCTAACACATCACATGGTGCCCAAACCAGTTATAAAACAGTTGTAGTAGTGAAACAGGAAACAAAAAATCAACATCGAGAACCATTAAAAATCAAGAAATCAAACCAAAAAGTTAACTGATCAAAACAGTCATCGAGGAAACAAACAAACATGGAAAAATCGTACCCAATCCCACTTTTGCAAGTGTCTGGGAACGTTTATGAAAATTAGATTTTTTATCCAGCGATTTAAAAATTATCAGCTGACCAAAAAGCAGGACCTACACAATATGCCCAACTGCTTCATGTAATAGGAGAAGAAGGATTTAAAATATCAAACACATTCAACTTCACAGAGGAAGAGAAAGACAAAATTGATCCTCTAATGCAAAAATTTGATGAATACTTCAAACCCGAAAGTAACCTCTCTAATGTAAGATATAACTTATTCAGAAGCAAACAGGTGAAAATGAACCAATAGCCAATTTCATAACAGATATAATAAATATTGCAAAACAATGTGAATTATCCACCTTAGAGGACAGCCTAACAAAAACTTGCATAACTATTGGCGTATCAGACAGCAGAATAAGACACTGACTGTTAGAGGATGACGAAATTACTCTAGAGAGGGCCATATCCTTGTGCAAAAGCATGGAAACTTCCCAAAAACAATCCGAGAAAATTGAAACGAACAAAACAGAAGCAATAGAAGTAAGCTATATAAATAGAGCAAAAACCAATCGTAGCCAAGGTAACAAAAACCAACAATGAGACACAAAGCACAATACAGGACAAGCTAGCAGCTCAAAATGATACAGATGTGGCTTAGATCACCTAGGACTGACCTGCAAAGCCATCAAAGCTAAGTGTAATTCATGTAATAGATAATTTAATTGAAAAATCAGACTCAGATTTTGAAAATGAGTTATTTCTAGGTATAGTAAATAGCAACTCTGAAAAATATCAACAAGATAATGACTTTAATATAGATTTTATCATCAACAACAAATTCTTGTCCTGTCAACTTGATACAGGAACAATGGCAAACATAATTTCAATAAATGAATTCAACTTGCTAGGTAGTAAGGCATGTATTGAACAAATCTGACAATAGATTATCAACAATACCAAATGAAAATCTAGTAGTTTTAGGTAAATGCAGATTGAGATGCAAATATGAAGCTATTATAACATCAATTTTTATATAGTAGATTGCAATGCTCCAACGATAATTGGCTTACCTACATGTAAAGAATTAAACCTAGTAAAACGAATTCATTATATTTTAAAACCACCATATTTTAAAAATAATTTCAGTGATATAAAACTAAAATATCCCGAACTGTTCACAGGTATTGACTGTTTGGATGAACCATACACCATAACAGTAGATGAATCTGTAGAGCCAGTTGTACACCCTGTATAAAAATTCCAATTGCATTGAAAGATACACTAAAACAAGAACTAGATGACATGGAGAAAAATGAGATTATAGCTAAAGTAGAAAAACCGACAGACTTGGGAAACTCCTAAGTACTTGTAAGAAAACCTAATAATTCATTAAAAGTCTGTATGGGTCCTAGAGATGTAAATCTAGCCATTAAACGAGAGCACTTTCAACTACCAATTGTGGATGAAATAGCTCTTAGTTTAAGAGGTAATACATTTTTTTAGTAAACTTGATGCCTCCAAAGCTTTTTGGTGCAATAAATTAGACCAAAAAAGTAGTGATCTATGCACTTTTAATACTTGTTTTGGAAGATATAAATTTTTCCGTCTTCATTATGGCTCAATTTCAGTAAGTGAAGTATTTCACAAAAGATTTAATCAAATATTTAGCATGGATGGTATTCAAACATACATTAATGACATAATTGTGATTCATTAAAACAAGAACATGATTTTAGACTATTTAATGTGTTTGAACTAGCAAAGATAAATAGAATAAAATTTAATCTAAATATGAATTTAGTTTAAATAGAATAAAATTTTTAGAATTTATCTTTAATGAATTTGGTCAGACCATAGATTATGATAAAATTGCAGCAATAACTAACTTGAAAAACCAGAAAATAAAAAAGGGGAAATTGACGAGTTTTAAGTTGTTCGCCAAAAATGATGGAAACAGAGGTATAGATCAAAATGAAAACACAAGTTTCATGTATTTTGTTATTTGTTTTTAGTCCATAAGAAAATATTTTAAGATGACTTTAATTCCAAATTATTACTATTACTATTAAAATTATTTAATAATCTTTACAAATCTGTTTTAAAATTATGTCATTTGTTTTATATATAACAAATATTATTTTTGTAAAATTCGTATATTTGGCCATTTTATTTTTCGAATTTTTACACTAAAATTATTTTGGGAGATGATCAAACGTCAATACATAATTCTAAATGATTTTGAATCTTTATTGTAAACTTATGTCGTTTGACCATTTTTCGAATTGGAGATTCGATTTCCAAATTTTATTTTTCGAACTTTCACACTATTTGGGCACATTTAAATTATTTTAGGGGGTAATCAAGCATCAAAACATAATTCTATATTGTTGTGAATCTTTATTGTGCACTTATGTCATTAACCAATTTTTTCAAGTCAAAATTCGATTTCCACATTTCATTTTTCGAATGTATACACTATTTGGACCTATCAAAATTATTTTAAAGAATGGTTAAACGTCAAAACATAATTCTAAATCGTTATGGATCTTTATTACGCACTTATGTCGTTTGATAATTTTTCCAAGTTAAAATTCGATTTCCAAATTTTATTTTTCGACTTTTCAAACTATTTGGGCACATTCAAATTATTTTAGGGGATGGTCAAAGGTCAAAACAATTCTAAATCGTTATGGGTCTTTATTGTACACTTATATCGTTTAATAATTTTTTCCAAGTCAAAATGCCCTTTTCAAATTGTATTTTTCGAATTTTCACACTACTTAGAAATACTAAAATTACTTTAGGGGGTAGTCAAACGTAAAAACAAAATTTTAAACCTTCATATTTTTTTTTTTTTAATCCCTCTGGGGTCTTTTGAGATGTTTTAGGAGGTGATTAAACGGCGATACATAATTTTGGATTCTATTGTGCCATTTTGACCATTGGTCATTCTTTCAAAGTTGAAATTCATCCCAGAACTCTTGTTTTTCTATAAATTACCCCCTTTAAAGTATTTTAAGGCGTGTTAAAAAATCTAAGGGGTGGTTAAACATGGCCAAAAAATTGTTAATGGTTAATTTCGGGGGGCCAGCTTCACAGAGCTAAATTCCATTACTACTTTATTAATTAACAAGATACAACCAATGCAAAAAAAAACATTTTAAACGAAAATAAGTCATTTTATCGATATCAAGAGTATCTTTTTGTTTAGTTTAAGGTTTAAGCTGTCTAAAAATATTATTGTTGTGTTTTTATCATGCAGGGAGTAAAAAATATTAGCATTATTGTGTTAAAGCAAGTTCGTTCCTGACAAACTAAAAAAGCCAAATGAATTTAAAATGGTCTATATTACGTAGATTTATCTAGCATCCATCGTATTTAAAAATTATTAAATTCTAACAAGGACTTTGAGAATTATTTAAAAAAGAACATTTTTATTAGTGTCCATTATGGGACAATAAATTCAAAACGAAGGATCGTAGGAAAACAAATTATAGGAACTTGTCGTGTTATTTTTTTCTATTTGAATCCGGGAGACTGCTCACATATTCTGGGACATCCTGTGTAATATTAATGCACAAAGTTTTGATTCTTCAGTACATTGTTTAATATGATCAGTTTTATATATTAGAAAAATTAACTGGATGAAGTCAGACAAAAAATGTGAAATATTGAATATAAAAAAAACGCCCAATTTGTTACAAATAAATTTTTATCTTGCTTGGAAAATCGCTTCTAGATATTAAAATATTGCAAAAACAAATTATGGCTAATATTTCGTCATATTGAGTCATTTAAGATTTATTTAATTAAAAAAAAAAACACTTGAAAATTAAAGATATTTTATTTATTTTACAAACTTTCGTAACCAAAGATCAAGTGTTTTCCGTTTTACGTATTATTGGTAAATATTATTATACACCGTTTCGTACATTGATCTACAATGTCATTATAAAAACCACATGACATATTTCCTACTAAATTTTAGATGATGAATGAAATGTACTTTCTAAAACCAAAGTCGATAATACAAACTGCATAAATGACATATTGATACGTACCAACCTTTGATTACACTATTCACAACTCTCAGATATTTACTTATATTAAAATTATGGTTTACGTTTACGTCATTTGAGGGAAATGTGGAAAACCCGAACTGTTTGCGTTGGCTTCAGCCTGCTTGGAGACCATTACACATGCGTCATAATCTGCCCACCTGTTTGTTTCATAGAAGGGTAGATGCGAGGAGTTAAGGGTGCAAAATGGGATTGCAAAAATTAAATATTTGAAAATTTCTTATTACCGCACTATTTTCTTTTTTATTAGAAATAAAAAAAAATAGATTAGCAAAAATACGTTTACAATTTGATTTGATTTTTAACGAAACAGCAAAATGTTTTCAAAATATTTTTATTACGAAAAAATCAATAAAAAAACCCGACATGAAGATTTTTTTAAATTAGATTTTAATTTTCGGCAACTTTACTAACAGCATAGTGTATAAATTTTAGTGACGTTCTTAATTTCCATATCAAATCGCTCAAATTAATTATTAAATATACTGAAAATTATGAATTTAATTTCTACATTTAAATTTTATAAAAATATTCTTATTTTCTCCCTTCAATTGTTGATCTTCTCTATTTTTTATTCATTTAACACATTCTTTTAACTTCTCATAACTATTAATTACTAATATCATTTATTTTACACGTTCGCATTCATACTTATACAAATCTTATATACTAAAAAATATCCCAATTTTTTTCTCATCTGCTATATCAAAAAATTACCTAGAAAAACTTATAAAATCGTAACCACAATGTTTATCAATATCGCAAAACATTTCTGGGAATTTAAAGTCAACAGTGTGATATACTATTGTTTTCTTTCATTTTACTACTACAAACTATTTACATAATTTCAGTCTATTGTACTCTTAATAGTAAATTTGCTTGTTAATCTTTACCTGAAAGTAAATTTTTAAAATATTTTCCTGACGCAATATACACAATGCTTTGTACATTCATTAATCTATTTGTATAATTATTCAAATCAAGCAAGTAGTCTTAAAAATATCAAAAAGGTAGGAAGGGTTAAGTTGTGTTTTTTTTTAAGTAGGATTGATTATCCATATTCAAAATAATTTATTACTAAGGGTATGGTCAGTTATTAACCGAAATATCGGTTACTATGTTCAAAACTAACCACTCTGCTTGACCCCCCTGAAAAATCGATTAAATTAGGGATGCGGTTACCTGAAAATGGTGACTCAAACGTCAATTCATTATAGTAAAATCGCAATCGACACGGAGTAATAAATCAAAATTTTATGGAAGTTGACAAATGTTGAGTAGTTTTAAACGAATCTTTATTAACGAAAATTTAAATAATTTGTGACAGAATAGATTAAAAACAGTTTTTGGTTGCTTTTAAAACAGATTCGGGTTCTTTTAAGAAAACAAAAATAGTGCGGAATATTTTCTATTAAGTGATGAGAGTAGATATATATTTTATAAGATAATCTGAAGATTTAAAGGCTTGAAGAGCTTCTCTTTGGTACCCATGTAAAGCAATGAATTAAGTTTAGTAATTGCTGTAACAACCTACGGTAAGATGTAGTTTATTTCTAGAAATAAATAGTCAATAAATGAAATTAAGGAGGTCCTTTCGCCACCAATGTTAAATAAAAAATATTGGATTATGAGTAAAATTAATTTTTTTCTAATAGTTGAAGTCCTTATTTATCTAATAGTGAACTTTTAACTATACCTTACCGTGCAAATTTTTGAGAATTTTTTTTTTAAAAATGTGACTATTTGTACAGTGTCTTTCGAGAAAGTAAGACTTCAACAACAATTTTCGAATTATAATTAAGTATACTATTATTTATTGATTAGATGGAGTAGAAAAAACTAAAAATAAGGTTTTTAAAATATTTAGGTTTTGTTTTTTACAATAAAATATATAGGTTACCGTGCAATTTATTGAGAAATTAATATTAAAAAATCACATAAAATTTTCAACTAGGATACTTGAAATTTTTTTTAATATTAATTTCTCATAAATTCCACGGTAACCTATATATTTAATTGTAAAAAACAGAACCTAAATATTTCAAAAACCTTATTTTTAGTTTTTTTCTACTCCATCTAATCAATAAATAATAGTATAATTCGAAAATTGTTGTTGAGGTCTTACTTTCTCGTAAGAAACTGTACAAATACTCACATTTAAAAAAAAAAAATTCTCAAAAATTTGCACGGTAAGGTATAGTTAAAAGTTCACTAGTATATAAATAAGGACTACAGCTATTAGAAAAAAAAAAAAAAAAGTTTAGTCATAATTTAATATTTTTTATTTAACATTGGTGGCGAAAGGGGTGGCGAAAGGACCTCCTTAATAAAATTAGAATAATTGGTACAATAAATTTTATAAAATCAAAGCAAATACTATATGGGTGAAAAGACAGATGCATAAAAAAAATTATTAGGTATAAATAAGGTTAGTATTTAAATATTATTCTTAGCTATTTTTCTAGGTCTTCTGGCTGTTAACCATGAGTTGAGTCTCCAATTGTTTTAAACTCAAAGAGATAGACTGTTTCGATTCCTCCACTAGCTTTATTTGGTGTCTTTAAGTAATTAGGTGTCTAGAAACCTCCGGATTCCAGACAAGATATAGTAAAATCTAAAGTGAAACTTCAGATTGAAATTTGAATGGAAATGAGAATGAAAATCAGCATAAGAGTGAAAGTGATATTCTGCATAAGAGGCCTAAAAATATATTGCCAAAATTAGGAATTTAATAATATTTTTTTTATAGGGGTTAGTAGATGTAATTGGCCGGTTCTGGAAATGAGAAAGAGGTACAGAGAGAGGTAATTGGGTAATTAGTAATTATCCTAAGTACCCCCCACCCTTCGCGCAATTAGCAAGTACCTCCCAATTACATCATGTACTGTAATAAGTGCAATTGCACAGTAAGTACCACCCAATTACATCATGTACTGTAATAAGTGCAATTGCACAGTAAGTACCTCCCAATTACCATGTACACGCCATACTGTAATGATTGTATTTGCATAATAAGTACCTCCCAATTACCCACAGGGTATACATCTCATTACTCCATACATATTAAAGTGTAAGTACACCTTAGGTAGTAATTACTGTATGCAATGTAGTGTAATGAATGTTATCTAACTGCCTCCTAGTGATTAATGTTGGTAGCACGTCCTTAACTCTCAGCCGGCGTGCCTAGAGTGCATAGCTTGCGTTAGAGACGGTCGTGCTTAACCGAAATATCGAAGTAAGGGACTAAGAAGGGGTAGCCTGCGCCAGAGATAGACGCGCAATTAGAAAGTACCTCCCAATTACAGCATGTACTGTAATAAGTGCAATTGCACAGTAAGTACCACCCAATTACCATCTACACGCCATACTGTAATGATTGTAATTGCATAATAAGTACCTCCCAATTACCCACAGGGTATACATCTCATTACTCCATACATATTAAAGTGTAAGTACACCTTAGGTAGTAATTACTGTATGCAATGTAGTGAATGTTATCTAAGCGTCTCCTAGTGATTACTGTTGGCAGCACGTCCTTAACTCTCGGCCGTCGTGCCTAGAGTGCTTAGCCTGCGTTAGAGACGGTCGTGCTTAACCGAAATATTGTGGTAAGGGACTAAGAAGGGGTAGCTGCGCCGGAGATAGACGCACCCAACTGAAATATCGAGGGAGGAGCTAAGAAGAGGTGGTGGAATTTTCTAGAGGATATATATAGTAGGACCCGCATCCAAATCCGTACAAATATCGTTAGCTTTAAGCCTATCGGGAGTTCTATCATCTAATATCGAAATAATCATAAAAATAATAAACATGTATAAGTGCAATTGTGGTTTAACATATACAAGGGTAGATAATTTACGTCGACATCAAAATAAAAGTTGCAAGCTGATATCTAACCGCATCGGCGAATCATCCGGAGGTACGAAGAGATCTACTACTCCCAGTAATGATGTTCCACCTGAAAAAAAAGCCCGGGTAATGCGAGTTCCACAAGTTCATACGCATCGCATCGTAGACTCAAAAGCCCATAATAGAAGATGTGAATCATGTAATGTAGATGTCCCTACCAATCAGATGACGTCGCATATGAGGAGTCTTGGGCATAAAGAAAAAGCCTGTGCAATTCATGCTGATGGTATATATTTAATTAAGAGCGCGTTTAAGTGCAGAATCGCAACTTACAGGCTTAAATGTGATGAAAAACATATAGATTATGTAACATTTTTTGATGCGATAAAATTAAGAGTATTGAAATTGTTAAAAGTTGTTCTGAAGGCCCATAATGCCATTAAAGTTAATGTAGAGGCCTTTGCTACTTATGCATTGGAGAGCCAAGATGTTTCTGAAATCAAATCTTTTAACAGCATAAATCGAATACTCGATTTGTCGACGGATTTGGATGCGGTATATGTAGACTTTAAGGACGCTGTGGTATCTCAAACTGCAGACTTTCAACATAAGGATTCAGGTATAGTAGTTTTATAATTCATAGTATAGCGTTTACTAATATATTACTAATTGTTTCAGGTTGGACATTACGGGAAGTACTATTTTTAGAAGTTAATATAAATAAGTACTCCCCATTGGGCGGCTGCTCGTACATTAAGCTCCCTAAGTTTATTGAAACCAAGAAGGGTGTAGTTAATGTCCAAAACAATGATGCGTATTGCTTTGCTTGGGCCATCACGTCGGCGCTATATCCAGCGAGGGACAATGTTCACCTAACGACATCGTATCCACACTTCGAGGCCGTGCTGAATGTTGATGGTATTGAATTCCCTATGAAGCTTAAAGACATTTCAAAATTTGAAGATTTAAATGACATAAGTGTTAATGTTTATGGTTTGGAACGTAGTTATGAAAATGGTAAGGTTAAATTCGAAATAGTAGGCCCATTACGATATTCCTCTAGGAGGTTAGGTCACCATATAAATTTACTATTAATAACGGAGGATTCAGGAAATAGTCACTATTGTTGGATTAAAAATATTTCCAGATTGGTATCGAATCAAGTAACTAGAAATGAGCACAAAAAATTTTTTTGTGACGGCTGTTTACTTTATTTCCGATCTGAAAGCATACTATTGCGGCACCAATTGCGCGATTGTAATCATATATACACCAGCACGCCATCAGTGGAGCTGAAAAAAGATAAACGCGGTAATTATGTACCTGAAAACATACTTAAGTTTCAAAATTATGATAAGCAACTTAGGGTTCCATTTGTAATTTACGCTGATTTTGAATCGATTTTAAAACCAATAGATACTTGCGAACCAGATCCGGAAAAAAAGTTTACTATCCCGACATACCAACATGAACCATATTCTTTTGCATATTTGATTAAATGTTCGTTTGATAATTCATTGACGAAATTTGTAACTTTTACGGGTGATAATGCTGGTAGCGATTTCGTGAAACGGCTAGAGGACGATGTTTTAACTATTTATAATACCTATTTAAAAGACGTTGTTCCGATGCATCAGCTGTCTAATGATGAAATAGATGATTTTAACTCGTCAACTATATGCTCTATTTGCGATGAGCCTTTTCAGGAAGGTGACGTTAAAGTAAGAGATCATTGTCATGTTACCGGTAAGAAAACACCTGGCGCCGCACATAGCAATTGTAATTTAAATTATAAAATCCCACAATTTGTTCCAATCTTTTTCCACAATTTGAGTGGGTATGACAGTCATTTATTTATTAAAGAATTGTATGGCGAAGGTGAGAGGACCGAAGTTATTGCACAAAATAAAGAAAAATATATTTCGTTCACTAAACCATTGTACACCCATAGCTATGTAGATAGAGATGGTATGTTGAGAAAAAATTACATAAAACTTAGATTTTTGGATAGTTACAGATTTTTAGCTGATTCATTGGCTGGACTGTCAGAAAACCTGCCATCAGAATTTTTTGTTGAAACAAGGAAATGTTTTGCAGAAAAAGAAAAATTCGATTTAATGAGGCAGAAGGGGGTGTTTCCATATAATTTCATGGATAATATAATGAAATTAGATCACCCCAATTTACCTTCAAAAGATGAGTTTTATGACAAGTTAAATAATTGCCACATAACTGATGAGGAATATGCTAGGGCTCAGAAAGTTTGGAATGTATTTAAATGTCAAACTTTGGGATCTTATTCTGATTTATACTTAAAATCAGATGTTTTAATGTTGTGCGATATATTTGAAAATTTTAGGGATGTATCACTTAAAGCATATAAACTAGATCCGGCGCAATATTATACATCTCCAGGTCTGTCATGGGATGCGATGTTGCGGTACACTAAGGTGGAGTTGGAACTACTGACAGATATAGATATGATTAATTTCTTCAAAAATAGTATACGCGGCGGTATAAGCCAATGCGTTGAAAGAAAACATATCGCCAATAACCCGTATTTGTCCGAATATAATCCTTTCGAGCCAAAGTCTTCCATACATTATATCGATGCGACAAATCTCTATGGTTATAGCATGAGTCAACCTCTGCCCACGGGAGAATTTGTTTGGTTATCGGCTGAGGAAATTAATCAACTCGATATTATGTCTGTTGATGATCTCGGGGATTATGGGTATGTTTTAGAAGTTGATGTAACATATCCGCATCACCTTCATGATAAACACGCTGATTTGCCATTTTTAGTAGAGAATATAATTCCACCTAATTCCAAAACAGAAATCCCCAAATTGGTTCCAAATTTAAATCATAAAGACAAGTACGTATTACACTATAGAAACTTCAAGCAGGCCATAAATAATGGGCTAATTGTAACTCAAATTCATCGCGTCCTCAAGTTTAAGCAGTCTCGTTGGCTGAAGAAATATATAGACCTCAATACAAATATGAGAAACAATGCTAAGGACACATCCGAGAAAAATCACTTTAAGCGCATGGTCAATTCTGTGTACGGGAAAACTATGGAAAATGTAGATGACAGGCGTGATATTTACCTTAGAACCCACTGGGCAAGTAAGAGAAATTCCCCAGGCGCAAACAACTTAATTGCTAGACCTAATTTTAAGTCTTGTTCCATATTTTCAGAGCACTTTGTGGCTATACATATGGGTAGAACTAAAATTTGTTACAACAAACCACTTTATGTAGGTTTCACGGTGTTGGAATTGTCGAAAGTGAGAATGTATGATTTTTATTACGGCACATTAAAACGACAATTAGGTGATAACATTTCCTTACTTTACACGGATACTGATAGTTTTGTGCTTAAAGTTAAATCAATAAATTTTTACGAATTTATGAAAGGAAATATCGAACATTTCGACACATCTAATTATAAATCGGATAATAAATTTAACCTGCCGGTAAGTAAACCAATATTGGGAAATTTTAAGATGAAGGAGTTAGGGAGATCATTCGTCAACTGGCCTTAGTAGCGCGCTTTGATGCCAACAAGCCAGGAATTGACGAATTTTGGGCCGCCGTAGAACGTGATGTAAGTTTTTAACTATTACCTTATGTTTATAAAATTACTACTCATTATGCTTATAAAATATCTAATCAATATACTTCTTTACAGGCTGCTGATGCTGCTGCTGCCGCTGCTGATGGTGATAGAGAAGGCGCGGCTGGTCTAGCTCAACCTGCCGACGAGGATTTGGGCGCTGTTGGTCCGGCACCACCCGCCGAAGAGGGTGCAGACGCCGTTGGTCCAGCCCCACCCGCCGATGAGCCCGCCAGCGACGACGACGATGAGGGCATTGAGGCTGATTGCCCTGGATCACCGACTTCAATAAGAAGGGAGCTGGCTGTATTTCAGGCCAGAGGCGGTAACCACTTCTGCGTTACAACCAGCTCCGTTATTGTGAAGTTGGTTATTCCTGGCATGGAACGGAGCAAACGTCTGTGCAACCCCTGCTTCCTTCATTACGAGCAGATGGATGTCGAAAGAAATCCAAATGCCAGGTACATACATGAGCATCAGCATTTTGTTGTAGAAGGGGGGGATTTGGAGGATCCGCAAACATGCGATGTATGCGCCCGATATATTTCCCACTTCTGCGACACAAATGTTTGCCCTGTATGCATCGGCGCTTGAAATAAAGGAGTCAGGGGTTGCAATACGGCGGCTTTGTTATGCATCCAATGACCCTCTATATATTAGTTTTAGATTTAATTTGTATAGTTTATTATTTAAGCTTTATGTATATATTTAAGTGTAAGTTATTTTATTATTGTATATGTAGTAGTTAATAGGAAAATAAAACTTGTTTTTTTTTAATCTTTATTTCATTTAATATCCATACTAAACAATATCATTTATATTAATCCAAGAGTTTTCTTGCTGTGGGAATCCCAACCACTTCACCAAGGCTTTGTCCCCTTTCGTCCGAATGACCTTTTCCACTAAATAAACATCTTTCCACTTTGTTTTTAATAATTCCAACTCATAAAATGAGCCTTTAATCGATTGACCATTCATATCTTCTAGAATGTATGTTACGGGGTATGTGCTATTTATTTTTCTTATTTTGAATAATTCAGTTGTATAGTTAGCAGTATACCCTTTTTCAAATATGCTTTTATATTTACTTATTCTTACGACATCGCCGACACGATATTTCGGTTTTTTACGCCTTACTTCATTTTTGTTTTGCCTATATTGGTTGAGTTTAGTTGTCGGCAGGACATCTATTGGCTTCATACCTATGATTGAATGCGTGGTGTTATTATACTTATTAATGACGCCGTTTATAATATCTATCCAATTGTATTTCCCTCTCATAGCCATTTTTTTATATAATAGGGATTTTATCGTACGAATCACACGTTCTGCCATTGACGCTTTCATTGTACTATAAGTCGAATAGTGATTTATATCATATGTTTTCATTACTTTCCCAAATTCCTTGTTATAATATTCTGTCCCTTGATCCGTTTGTAGATTTTTAGGATGGTGTGCGCAATTTTGGAGTATATCTAAAAAGGCATTTCTAACATGTAAGCCTGTTTTATTTTTTAATGGTCTCGCCCACACATATTTCGTATAACAGTCGATGACAATTAGAATATATCTGTAACCATCGTTTTCATCTTTATAACTTTGCATATCAGCCAAATCACTCTGCCACAAGTCGGCATATCCTTTTACAATAGTCCTTCTCCTGGGAAAATTTCGACGGGCGGATCGGTGGATTTCTTCAATTATTTGGCGTTTAGACATTCTTTCCAATTAAAATACAATTTTTTATTCAAACTTTTCGATCCTTTCTTCCAGTCCTACTATAATTTTCGATAAAACCGAAGTATTTTGCCCAATACTTGCTTTGACGCTTTTAAGGTCTCGAAGAATTTCCGTATTACACTTAAATGAATCTATCGCTAAGATCAGTTAAACGGTTCTCTAATATTATAGTAAAACTTTTTATGCCTTTTATTTCACTTTCCAAATTATCAACTTTAGTAATAACTTTTAAAATATTACTTTTTGTAGTGGTAAGTATGTCCTCAAAAAATTCTCTATTGTGCTTCACTATTTGTAACATCGATTGGTATTTAACATTAACATCGCTAATACTATTGCTTGACACAGTTCGATGTTCAAATACTAATTTCTTAAGTTCACTCTGCTGTTTTTCGAAATAAATTGTAGCTTCGCGTAATATGTTTTTAATGGATTCCGCTAAAGCTTTTAAAACGAGATCTTTTGCTTGCCTAGTAACATCGTCAACATATCCAACTGTTACAGCGTCGGTCGATTGTTCTGGCTCTCCAAGGTTTACCAACCGTTTGGTTTGCATATCATAATTACCGTCATCTGTTAATTTGAATCCAAGACCCCTTTTTTCTCGAATAATTACTCGTTGATTTTTCTTTTTTCTTCCAAATTTATCTACAATGTTTCTTGAAGACATTCCGTTTACGACTGACCTCTACAGCGCATGTAATTAATATATTATTCGCTCTTCTCTTAATTCTTCAATTATTGATAAAATTTCATTATCGTGCCCAGTATGACCGGCTTGCTTTGAACTCCATAATAAACGCAATCTAGCCACCAATTCTCTCGGCTTGTTCCAATAAACATATGTGGGTTTAGAGGTCATTATTTTTTTGTATTTAGGTATTTTTGAAAACCCTTTACCCTTTACCTTTGCCGGAGAGAACAATGGTCTAATAATTTTTCTCAATTTATTTACATTTTTGTTACTTAGCCCTTTGGACTCGTCATACTCCTTAAAGGCCGCTCCGGTAAGTTGTAATATTTCCTTATATGTGTTCTTAGTCGCATTACTTACTTTCTTAGGGCTTCGATAAAATAGTAGCTCATATAATTCCGGATTGCCGCGGTAGTCAGCAACTCTTCTATCCCCATCCCAAAACGAGATTTTGCCATCAGAAAATTTTACTTCTAAATTCCCAACCATTGTTTTCATGTCATTGTCCATATATACGCCGTACCGAGTATCATAGTGTTTATTACCTCGCGATATTTCTTCTAAATGTTTATCAATATATTTTTTATCATCATCATCATCATCATCATCATCATCATCATCATCATCATCACCGTGGTCGGATATTGCATTTTCAAAACTTTCTTCATATTTTGTCGAGTCCGGTGATATTGACGCGAGTTCCCTTTTTATGCCAGATCTTTCTTTTTTAGTGTTAGCGGGGTTTTCTTCTTTAGTGTTAGAGGGGTTAGAGGTTGCGGCTTTTGAAATTGTTTTCAACGGTTTCGTCAGCGGTTCATACATTTTTTCTAGAGCTTGTAGAGTTTCAACGCGCCCACTTTTTAAGGCATTAAATTTCTGTCTAACCGAATCGGAGACAGCAGCCAGCTCCGATTTGACGTCGAAATGTTTTTTATTGCTATACATTTTAATCGCTGAAACCACCTACCGCCTTGGACGCTACTTGGAAAATAACACGTATTGCATTGTTTATGGGTATATGAAGCTATCGAATCCTTTCTTATATCTACCGGCGCTTATATCTTTATATTTATCGACCACTAGAAATCCATGCTTTTCACCCCAGCATTCAGCACACATTTCCTGAAATTTTTTAAAAGGAACATCTGGAGCTACATGGTCTGAGTATATGTGATGAAGGTTTAAGTCATCTTGTTTAAACATAATAATTAGATTTGCATTGTCTCTAATCAATTGTTTCGGAATCTTCGAATACGTTTGAGCCAAATAAAAACAATCTATATTTCTGTGTCGCCCCATACTAAAATATGATCTAATAACATCTTGCTTTTCACAAATCACATCATCAAATATAAATATAGAATTCGGTTTGGCATCTACTGGTTGAATTATATCTTCATTATTGTTAAACGTAAAATAACCCAACCCTTTTATCGGCGTCAAAACTTCATGCAAGTATTCATACTTCTTCTGGTATAAAGATTTTGAATAAATATATACGTTTTCAAATCGTAGCCCATTTGGTTGAATGAGTAGTGATAACATCACATTTGTTTTACCGCAATTTGATGGTCCTATTAGAAGGCCGCGTATTGTATCAGGCAACAAAGGGCCGTGTCTGGGAACCTTATTTTCACTAACCCCATCACCAACTTTTTCATCTAAATTCTCTACACAAATACTATTTTGTACTTTGACTATGCGCATCGTTTGACTGTCTTTAGCTATATAAGCGATCACCTCATGTAACATTCATTTAAATGCCTAGCGTCAAACGAGTGCGATCTATCACTAAACGTTATTCAAAAAGAAAGTGTGGAAGAGGGTTTGTTAATTCCCTAATAAATAAATTACCATTTGAACTGCACATACCGGGGGTACCAATATTGTGGGCCAGGTACGCGCTTACAAAAACGTTTAGCACGTAACGACCCCGGAATAAATGAATTAGATAAAGCCTGTAAATTACATGATATTGCTTACTCTAAAAGTGCAAACGATTTGAAAGCTAGACATATTGCTGATAAGGACCTTCAAGAATTAGCTTGGACTCGGTTTAAAGCTAGCGACGCGTCAGTTGGTGAAAAAGCAGCTGCCTGGACTATCACAAATATTATGAAAACAAAGCGAAGTTTTGGTATGGGCCATAAATTACGGTCTAGAAAGCGGCGTCGCGGAACAAAAAGCAAAAAACGAATTGCTTTCGGTAGAGGAATTGTCAGTAAGATTAAAGGGGTATTAAAGACATATGGCGGACAGAAAATGGGGGGAAAAACACTCAGGAAGATGGCTGCATCATCTCTCATGGCTGCCCGAAAATATGTTAAAGCAGCCGGGGGAAAGAGAAAAATTATTATTCCCCGTATTATACCGATACCAAAAACAGGTGGATTTTTACCATTAATACCTATTTTTGCTGGATTATCTGCATTGGGGAGCTTGGCAGGAGCGGCGTCCGGAATCGTCAAAGCAGTGAACATCTCTAAAACAAATAGTCAACAATTAACAGAAGCTAATCGACACAATAGAACCATGGAAGCCATCTCTCTAGGAAAAAACGGTAAAGGATTATACTTAAAGCCCTATCGAAAGGGGTTGGGCCTTTACATGAAACCATATCGGCCAAAAAACTCGTAAGTTCACTACCTCGAAGACCTCTCAGTAATTTAGACATACAATCTTTTGCCAAAAGATTCAAGATTCCCTACTTTCGAGGTGTGTATATGAGAGATAGTTTACCAAACTGCGGGCCACTAAGAAACGAATCAGCCATTGTCAATTTGGATAGTAGTAGTGGGCCAGGAACACATTGGGTCGCTTACAAGAAAAGAGATGCGTCATTAATATATTTCGATAGTTATGGTGATTTACCCCCACCTTCAGATTTAATTAGTTATCTGTATAAAGGGCGTTGGCCGGTATCTGAAGTTCACTATAATTATAAACGCTACCAGAAGTTTGATACTGTCCTATGTGGACATTTGTGTTTGCAATTTCTTCTCTCTGAAGAATGAATACCCACGATGAAGAACAACCTAAGGATTTTTCTAAAAATGAATCTATTGACGTAAATGATGGTCCGACGGTATTTTTGAAACGCGGGTCAATTGACGTAAGCGATGATCCAACACCAAAACACGTAATTTGTTGTTTTTGTAAAATTCGAGAACTGAAAATTGCCACTAAAAAGCGAGTTTATAATTTATGTAATCGAAAATAGATTTCGAAGTCAGTGTGACATACTTCTTAGCCATGTCAAGAACATTTCATTTGTCGTCCATAGCGTCAAGCATTCTCAGCAATGATTTTTTTCCGCCCATCGAATTGGATGTTAATAAACAGTATGGTCTTGGATTAATAGCATTTTATGCCTACCATTCTATCAAAAATATCACCTCAAAAAATAATATCATCTGTTTAGAGGTGGTAGACCCAGAAAAGTTTTGGGCAGATGTGGTGCAGCGAGAGAAGAGTTGGGCCGAGGAAGGCAGTGCACCGAAAAAAATTAATGTACGTGTGGCACCCGGCGCTTATGAGATTGACGAAATTAATAAGTTCGTCCAAAAAGCTATATATGACTTTCTATATCCGGATACCAAAACTATTTTAAATCAAGGAGAACTTGATGATATGTTTAAATTGTCGGCGAACAACAACACTCTAAAATGTGAAATTTCATCTAAATTTATAATCAACTTTGATTGTGACAACAGTATAGCTAGCCTCTTAGGATTCGGTAATTCGAAGTGCCCGCCAAGGCCTCAAGCTTATGTCTCTACAAGGCCGATCAATATTATGAACCTCCATCTTGTTCAATTGGATTGTAATATTATTTCTGGTTCCTATATAAATGGGAAAGAAGCCCACACCCTTTTTTCATTTGACATAGACGTTGAGCCAGGATACAAACTGACGAAGGAACCTCATAACATTATTTATCTACCAGTCATACCTACCGGTCGGCAATACCTAGACAACATTACTATCCGAGTTGTAGACGATAACGGCGAGTTGATTGACTTTGGAGAGGAAACTATCAATATCACACTCGAATTAAAAGAGATAAACTAATATGGGATTCTGCTTCAAACCACGATATTCAACTAGCGCCCATTTAAATAATCATATAAATAGAATCGAAGGGAAAAACATGAACATTCGTCGAGTAACTGTAAAGCGAAGAAGACTTCTGTTGTCTAATAAAGATTATAAATTTCTTCAATCTATTGGATTCCATATAAGATATTAAATAATGGCTGTTTATGTAAGAAATGAGATGTTGGACGTATTTGAAAAGCCGATCGTCGATAACTCAATCAAAAGATGCGATGGATATATCCACCCGCCTACGGGATCGCCAAATTACAAACATTCTGATACAATCACCTTTACGATCAATAATATGGACCTGAATCTCTTAATTTGCGATAGTTACATCAATATAGTCGGAACATTTAAGCCAAAAGAGGTTAATAAAAAGTGCTATTTGGCCAACAATGCTCTTCCTGGCCTATTTGAAGAAATTAGATATGAAATGGGTGGACAAAAGATTGCTGAATGTCGAAAACCCATTATAACGACAGCAATAAAAAATATGGTGTCATATGGTGAAAAACATGCGAAATTATTAGAAACATCCGGTTGGGGCCTCAGCGAAGAGAATCAAGTTTTGGTTGATTCAACGAGTAATACATTTACAGGTAGAATCTTATTAAAACATCTATTTGGTTTTGCCGAATCTTACAAAAAAGGGATAATAGGTGTTAAGCATGAGATGACTGTAATAATTGCTCGAGCATTCGAAAATTGCTATATAGGAGAAGTCGATGCGGACATAACTATCACTAAAATGGATTGGATAGTCAAACATATTACTCCCGAAAATGATGCGGATGTTCTCATGTATAAAAAAATTAATGACAAACATTTGCAATCCATTAAAATACCACACCATAAATGGGATCTTTATGAATTACCTACTCTAAGGCAAACTTCTCACGACATATGGGCGATTAAAACCACTACATCCATGGAACGACCTAGATATGTAATTATTGGATTTCAAAATACTTCTTTTACTGAGAACAGAAAAGAAGATGTGACGGCGTTTACGGCTGCTGATATAACTAATATCAGATTATATCTAAATTCTGAAGTTTACCCGTTAGAGCGTTGGAATCTAGATGTCGGGAAAAAGTTGGATACTCCCGCTTATTATGCTTATGAAGATTTTCAGCGAAGTTACTACAAAAAGGAAAATCCTGAACCGATGTTAGGCCTGAATGGCTTTAGAGCGAACCCCCTATTCGTAATTGATTGCAGTATGTATCCAAAACCAATCAAATCTTCAACTGTGGATGTCAAGGTTGAATTCGAAACACGTAAAATGCAGTTTCCCGCCAACACTAAAGCGTATGCGCTTATTATTCATGAAGCTCTTATAAGTTATAATGCACTAGATGGCACTGTACACACCGAATATATGCCATTGTAATTCATATACTCTAATTTACTGTATCCAAACTTATACCTGTGTTCACTTTTAACAAAAATAAAAAGATGTAACCTTTTTTAAATAAAAAACATTTAAACTATGTATATTGTTTTATTTATATTTTAATCACAGATAGATAGATAGATATATTATATAAGTAATCGCTAATCCATTTCGTCATCTGCCTCATCATCAGCCTCATCGTCTGCATCTTCATCTAAACCATGTTTACTCCTTATTTGCGGGGTGATGTATGGTAAGGCCTCGTTCAAAAAGCGTTTCAAACTTAGGGTAACCATCTTCTCACAGAATGTATCCAAGTCCAGCTCACATGCATTATATTCGCAGCAAAGACTGCTGCCTTTACAGTATTTCTCATAACAATCGTTTTGATAGGCTACAGCTTCTGGAAACAGCCATACCTCAGCGTCGTAATTGATGGAGTGTAATGCATCCATCGCCAGTGCGTCCAGTTCCTTTCCAAGTCTGCTTATTGCTGATTCTATGTCGATGGCTTTAGGCCAGTGCTCTTCGGAATACATCATCCACATATCGAAATAATCTGAAACAATATTTGACCGTTATTAAATGAACAAATATGGGCCAAGTTATACTTACAATAAAATTGTAGAAATTCTTAATGAAATATTGTGTTTATTAGATATCTATATGTGATTAAAAGTAAAAAAATATTTACAGTGACTCTACCATGGATTTAACTAATTGATTGCTGGCCAACTAGATCGATTCTTATATGAGACCTAGTAGTTGAGTTGTAACACGGCTTTTCCCCTAAATAGACCATGGCATATTGACCAGTAGAATCATTTATCATAGCAATGACTTCGGATGGCATTATTTCAAAAATGCGCCTCGGTAACCAACACTGGAAAAGCTCCAGCGAATGTCGATCAATTAAATGAATAAGTAAACATTTACCATACCTGGTATCTTTGACCATTATCGTTTTAATAATATAAAGTTGACCTATAACCAATGACTTTAGTTCTCTTTGGTCCAATATTGTGGGCCAGTCTCCAAGTAATTTATTAACCGCATCAATTTGCGTTTGAGCCATAGTAGAATACAAATAAATATTTTTTTACCTGAATAATACACACACAATACTACACTTGGTAACTATTTGGAACTTGTAGACCTTTTAAATTTCACGATTTTAAACTGATTTTATTTGGATGCGGATCCTAGTATATATCCTCTAGAAAATGCCCCCACTTTTTCTCAGCCCTACCCCGATATTTCGGTTAAGCGCGACCGTCTCTAACGCAGGCTAAGCACTCTAGGCACGGCGGTCGAGAGTTAAGGACCTACTGCCAACAGTAATCACTAGGAGGCACTTAGATAACATTCATTACACTACATTGCATACAGTAATTACTACCTAAGGTGTACTTACACTTTAATATGTATGGAGTAATGAGATGTATACCCTGTGGGTAATTGGGAGGTACTTATTATGCAATTACAATCATTACAGTATGGCGTGTACATGGTAATTGGGAGGTACTTACTGTGCAATTGCACTTATTACAGTACATGATGTAATTGGGTGGTACTTACTGTGCAATTGCACTTATTACAGTACATGATGTAATTGGGAGGTACTTGCTAATTGCGCGAAGGGTGGGGGGTACTTAGGATAATTACTAATTACCCAATTACCTCTCTCTGTACCTCTTTCTCATTTCCAGAACCGGCCAATTACATCTACTGGGGTTATTCCTTAAAAACTCCCCTTGGATGATGGGTGGCCACAAAGGGACTTCAATTGAAGTAAGTTAATATAAAAAAAGGTGAAAACTCTAAATATTCGGAACTTTTATCCACAATGTTGAGATTATTGTTTCGTATTAACACAAAATCTTTTGGTTCACTAAATATGAGGTTTTTAGGAGAAAATCCGCAAAATCCAGGTATGCTTCTTTCTCAGAAAATGTGCTTAATGCCAAAAAAAAGCGAGAACCACTTTTTTGCTAATATTTGCCGCGAAATTTTAGGAATAAATTAATTGTTTTAGTTGGTATCCTGTTTTCTTCTTTTAATTGATTTAAGGAGGTCCTTTCGCCACCAGTGTTAAACAAAAAATATTAGATTATGACTAATATTATTTTTTTTCTAATAGTAGATGTCCTTATTTATTTAATAGTGAACTTTTAACTATACCTTACCGTACAAATTTTTGAGAATTTTTTTTTTTTAAATGTGTGTTTGTACAGTGTCTTATGAGAAAGTAAGACTTCAACAACAATTTTCGAATTATAATTAATTTTACTATTATTTATTGATTAGATGGAGTAGAAAAAAACTAAAAATAAGGTTTTTGAAATATTTAGGTTTTGTTTTTTACAATAAAATATATAGGTTACCGTGGAATTTATTGAGAAATTATTATTAAAAAATCACAAAAAATTTTCAACTAGGTTATATGAAAATTTTTTTTTATTATTTTTTAATATTAATTTCTCAATAAGTTCCACGGTTTACTATATATATTTTATTGTATAAAACAAAATTTAAATATTTCAAAAACCTTATTTTTAGTTTTTTTCTACTCCATCTAATCAATAAATATATAATTCGAGAATTGTTGTTGAGGACTTACTTTCTCGTGAACAAATACTCACATTTTAAAAAAAAAAATTCTCAAAAATTTGCAAGGTAAGGTATAGTTAAAAGTTCAGTATTAGATAAATAAGGACTTCAACTATTAGAAAAAAAATTAATTTTAGTCATCTAATAACTTTTTTTTTAACATTTGAGGCGAGAGGTGTGGCGAAAGGACCTCCTTAAGAGGAATTACTATTTTAAGATTAATGACAAATTAGAAATTAAAAGAAGAGACAAGGAAGAATATGACAATTCTTAGACAAGGTTATATTTTGAATATTTCTAATTATTATTTTCTTTTATCTTAAAAATGAAAATATGGGTGAACCAACCCGCCAAAATCATTGGATTCTTCACGAAAAATAGCACATACAATTTTTAGTTATACAAATATATTTTATTAAATAAAGTTCATTTGTTTTATTTTGACTCTTGAATCGCATTGAGGTATAAAATTAATTAAATTTAAATATTATATAATTGAAAATACGATAGAATCATAAAAAAAGTAGCTAATATAAATTTTAAATATATTGCTTAGTAAGGTACTTTTGGCCTGTAACAATGTGAACATCAGGAATTTGAAAAGTTTTAAGTTAAGTAACTAATTTAGGTATTGTCATGAATTCCTAAGTCCGACTCTGTCTAAGCACGCAACCTTCACATAGCAACCGACTCGTGATCGAAGCAACGCTGACGTGTGAAAACAATCGGACCGCGTCTCGAATATACAAAAAACGACGGAATGCATGCCGCTAATGCACTAGAAACAGCTGGAACGGCGGGGAGTGTCGTTTAGTCATAGAATTGGAATGTTCGAGAGTCTCTAGCGTCTTCCAATAGCGGAGTTGGACTAATATAAATAGCCGACGTATCAGCGCCGAGTTTGGTTGATTATAGACAGTTTTATATAGAACATTGTAATGAAAAATTAAAGTGTAAGAAATAAATTAGAATTGTTAGTTAGTGTCTAAGTATTATATAAATTAAAATAGTACGTCTGAAATAAATTGTAAATAGTGTGTTTTAAATAAATAAACTACAAATAAATTAGACTTTCGTCACAGTATTAACTAATGTTAAAAAGAAATTTGACAATAAAAACCTATTATTAATTAATAATATATCAACCAATATGAAAGTAAATCTTCGTAGTGTAACAGTGACTAAGTAAGTGAATATAAGGAAAATTAATTAACAGTGTGGTACTTACATAGTAAAAAGACGGGATAAAATTAGACTAAAAAGGGGACATACGGCTGAGCTCTTGATGAGGGCTTTAATGTGGTTTTACAAATCGAAATTCCAAATCCAAAACCAGCGGATATACATTCTGTCCACCGTACTAGATACAAAATACTAATACAAAATACAAGATAAAAGTAGGAAAGGCCCCAAGAATGGGAGTGGTTGACAACGTAACCGTATAGCAACCCCTTGAGCATAAAGACAGTAGGAGAGTGGCGTACTGGTAAACCTGGCACGAGGGTATGCACAGGGCCGGCGAGAGCCAGGTCGGGCCCCGGGACAATTTTCCAGGTCGGGCCTCGCGACAATTTTATAAAAATATTAAGCCATGTCAATATCACATTTCTAAAAAAAGTCTTCGCTCTTGTGGCAAACTTCTGAACAAAATAAAAAAGTTCTCACCTAAAGCTGCCGGACCCCCCTTATGCTGCTGCCACTTGAGCCCAGGCGCCGGGAATTAGTCCCGGTTACCAACCCCCCCCCCCCCTCTACGGCCCTGGGTATGCAGAGATGACTAGCAATTTGAAAGACCTCCAGAACCTGGAGTCTCAACAAGAAGACACACAGGAATCATCATCCTGATAGTAAAAGTTCATAAATCAGAAGACGAAACTTAATTTTAATTCACACAGGAACACTTGTACACTATTATAACTGCGGTTTGAAAATTTCTATGTATGGTGTGTTGCAGCACTTGAAAGTGATATAAGATGGCCGTTAATTATAGTCATATTTATAGATTTTGAACCCTCAGATTACTTTCTATAATCTAAGCTAAAACCTTTCTTTCCACATGTCATTAACTATTACCTTGACATCAAAAATTTCCAATAAGTCAATCATGAATAACGATTTAAACAATTTAATGTAGGTATACCTAATAGTCAAATTTATAGGTCTTGAAAAATATTTGTTATATACCTTGTTGTTAATTTATTCAAACACATAACTCTGCCTTTTTCATAACAATTGCAAATAACTCAAAAAACATTTTGTAAAGTACCTACATACCGAAATAATACTCCGTAAATAATAATATAGGCACCTACACCAGAAATTTCCTGATCTGACAGATTTATTACTCCATGTCGATTGCAATTCTACTATAACCGTTATATTTTTACGGTTACTATTAAGTCGAATGTCAATTTGTCACAAAAGTGACGTAAATCTCGACAGTGGTCCAAATTTAACCAAGAAATTAGTTTTTTTCAGGAACCGCTGTCAAATAATCCGGGTTACTTGCGGTTAGTAGCCAGTTAATAACGGACCAAACCCTAAATAATACAATTAATAATTTAACGTGACAGATGTCAAATGTATGGTGATCAGGACAGGGATTCTTATGGGCGTACTCAATACGTAACGAATTGAATAGAGAGAGACATTACATACGAATCGCATTCTGTGGAACGAAGATAGTCGTCTCAACACGTGCCGAATTGAAAGATAAGAATCCCAATGCTGTATAGAGAAATTTTTAACCTAAAATTCTTTTGGTATTATAACGATAAAATTAAAATATTTTCTGTTGAATAATTTAGTTATACAAAAATTAAATTTGAGATTAAAATGTTTAAAAATAAACCTTCTAATATTGAAATACTGCACTGTTTTTCTATTGTGCAATTTTTTTAATAAGGTCAATGGATACACAACGCATTTTACAGCAATTGGCAACGTTACCCATTTCAAGACATTATTTTACGATTTAATTAATTACGCTGATATCTACTCAAGTTCATATACATTGATGTAGGTAGATTTCTATCAATTTTGTTTTTAATGTTAATTCATAAATGTCTTATGACTAACAGGATGAAGGAAAGAATATAGTTTTTTTTGCAGTTGTAGATATATTTTAACGGTTTATTTTTTACTATACTTATTTAGGCGCAAAGAAAACAAAGTTGTAAGTGTTACAAGGCTAGCTTTAATGCTTAATTTGCTGTTAAGATGGATGAAAATTTGGCGCTAAATGTTTGTAAATAAAATACATGTGTGCAAATATGTTTACCTGAAATTAAAAAAAAAACTGTTAGATTATGTTTACTGTTGCTATGCAGGCAGAGACGTCTTCAAATATTTTTAAATTCGTTGATATAATCTATTGAATGAATAATATAATATATTGTTGTTTTTATGTTCATTACATATTATTTAAATGGGGTGATTTATGTGGATTATAAATAAAGTAACTGAAGTATGTGTGACAAAATGCTTGTCATTTTTGAACAATCGACAATAAGATTTGCCTCCACTTCAACTAATGCCACCAGAAAATATTAGGGAAAGTGTATCAGAATCAAAACTTCAAGATTTAAAGGAACAAATTAAATATGTAACTCGACAGCATCGTTGGTTTTATGAGTTACTTTTACAGGGAAAGAAGTCGATGAAAATAAGAACACATGTAGATGAGTATAAACGTACAAATTTAAAATATGTTTTGTATAATAGTACATTTTTAGATACATATTTAATAAACTTCTAAGTCTGTCATAATTTATCTCTTTTTTCCATCAGTAGCACCAATATTTATTTTCTCTCTACATATTTTTTGTACCTAATACTGAAATATTTTTTAAAAATTTACAATTAGTTTAATAGTATAACTAATAAAAAATCATACATTAATTCAGTTTTAAACAAAAGTTTCAGGTGAAAACACAAGAATGATTTTATAAATATTATTGTTTTGTCAATTAGCCCCTTTATCCACTTGCCCCTTCAATTGCAGAAGTCAAACGGAAGTGACAAACCCATTTAATCAGAAATATCTACAATTGCCTAATATTTCATAAGGCACTGTGTCTAAGATCCATGCACAGTTCACAAAACTTAGGTCAAATCATTAAAAAGAAAACCGCACTTCGTAGAAGATGTAAAAGTGTTCAAGAGAATCCTACATCAAGTACACGTCAAATTACCCGTCAAAGTAACGTCAGTTATACAACTGTTTTAAGGTGTCTCCATAAAGAAAATAACTTTGAGTTCTGCGAAATGTTGATGAATAAGCTGGACAGAAGTGAGATTTGTTTTCTCCCGTATGTCATTTTAAAACTAAAATAAAACACTTTGTATATCCAGTAAGATTTAAAAATTATGCCTTTTTCAAATCCTTATAACTTTTATTTGAACCTTGAGTGTCTATAACACAAATTGAAATATTGAATAATTACAGGACTGTATAGGTACTAGGAATACAGTTAACCAATGGTTTAAAAATAAATTAATTTTGTCCTATAAATCATCAATAGGTATCTGAATATACAAAAATATAACCTTCAATAAAAACAGCTCCGGGCGCTTATGTTACTCGATCGATAAAATTTAAAAAAATCTTATAATCGTATTAGGTATCATAAAATGATCTCTTTTGTAAAATACCTACCTATTTAGGTATTTAGAATAAAAAAAGGCTTACCAAGTCACACCTTAATAAATCTCGAGTGAAATCGAACTCAAAAGTCAAGGATATTTAAAAACAGGTTAGGTTATTTTAAGATCAATAATTACAAGCATGTGACCAGCCGGCTATACGCTCTCCGATTGGTCGGTAAAACGGGTGTGTACCAGACTGTGGGCAATGTTGGCATTCGAGTGCATATGCGTAAAAATCTTTTATCTTTTGCTGTTAGGTAGGTAGGTTATTTTTAAAATGAGTTGGCGGTTTTGCTTTTACAAAACGTTACATCAGATTACCTGTTTCTGACGTCATTATGTATACAAAATACAAATGAAAGATTATGAAAGAAATATATTTAAAAGATTGCACGGATTAATAATACCTAGGTAGGTACCTACGTGAAGTTCAAGCTGAATTAAATTTGGCCTAGTTTGATTCATTAAAAAAAATAGCACTGAATATTGAAATTAATGCAAAAAAGAAATAAATATGTAAAATGGTCACCCTAATAGGGTTATCAGACATCACGATTTTACACCTGCTGCCACGCATCACGACAAAGTACCAAAATGCCACGCTCTTTACTGAAATGCTAAATTTATAAATAATGATTTTCTTTGAATTTTTTTTATAAAAAGTACCTGTTTTATAAAAATATAAGCGAAATACCTTTTATAAATCTCCATAAAAATGGACTCGCTTTAATAAAAATACCCGTTTTTTAATCTGCCACGCTTTTTATTATATTTTTTGTTAATTATTTTTATTCAAAATCTTTTCCTGATACGACAAACATAACCAAATAACCTGTTTCAAATAAAATGAAAAATATTATACAGTTAAGACGTAAATTATGCCCCCTCTCCTACAGTCTGTTCGCTATACTTACGCGGGTTTCGGATTAACAAAATTATGCACAAAATTATGAACCAGTTCCAACAAGCCTCTTCACAAGATATTAGGTAAAATTGCCCTAATGGTCAGATTTAAATTAAAATAACATTAGGGTAGGTCCTAAATTTCTTACAAATATTGCAGTTGAATTGATTCTTTGCAAGTGTTGACATTGTATGTATATTGTAAATTTAGTGGAAATTTTAAAAATGTCTAGACGTGTGTTAGATGTAGATAGTCTAATTTCTAGTGTAGATAAGTATTTTACGGATGAAAAAGAAAATGGCGGTCCTTTAAAATCGGTAATGTCTGTACAACAACGCGTATGCGATGCTCTAGGACATGCCAAAGAAGGCAGCAAAGCACTTAGGGAATTTTGAGTTGAAACATATGCCACATTTTTAGCTATTTTAAGGCTATTTTTATACCCTATTCAAAAATTTTATGCTCCTCGTTTTTTGCAGAAATCAAGGTGCTCTGCTAGCTTCGAACGAAGTCAGCAAAGCACCTCAGTTTTTTAAAGCTTTTTCCAAAACCAACGACACCATATTTTTAGGCTATTTTTAGGCTCTTAAAATATTATAAAACTTTTCGAAAAATTTTGTTGTTTTTAAATAATACAGGGTGCTTTGCTAGCTTCGAAGGAATCTAGCAGAGCACCTCGGTTTTTTAAAGCTTTTTTCTAAAAACAACTACACCACATTTTTAGGCTATTTTTAGGCTCTTGAAATATTATAAAACTTTACTAAATAATTGCTATTTTTAAATAATAGAGGGTGTTTTGTTGGAGCAAAGTTAGCAAAGCACCTCGGTTTATTATTATTTTTTTCAGAAAACTAATTATGCTACGTTTTTAAGCCATTTTTAGGCTCCTAAAACAATATATAACTTTTAAAAAAATATATATTTTTTAAAGAATACAGAGTGCTTTGCTAGCTTCGAATGAATCCAGCAGAGCACCTCGGTTTTTTAAAGCTTTTTTCTAAAAACAACTACACCACATTTTTAGGCTATTTTAAGGCTCTACCTTACTTAAAATTTTAAGGATCAACATGACATTTTTAATAATATTACTCTGTAGTATTTAATATTAAAAAATATTGTGTAATACCACACAAGGATTTTCTTCTGTTGAACCACTTTCTCCATGAAAATGTAGTGAACAAATATAAGTATCTTTAGTACCTAACATCATCCATCAATCTATCGAAAACCTTTGTCACTTCGACCACATTTTTTCACTCATAATGCTCATTTTGAACTTGTTTTAATATGTATTTTGCCTAATTTGATAGTTTTTTACGATATTGCAGGCAAGTCTTTTTATAAAATATTAATTTATACCGTGTGTCACTTTTACATACTCATAACAATACTGTTTTTCGTTTCCGTATTAATAACATAATTAATTGATTGCAAAAATTGATTTTTCAATTAAGACACTTATTACTTTACATTTTTTATCCCTTTTTTAAACGAATATACTTAAAATTAATATTTATCGATTATAATTTTTTTACACGTGGGCATTTTAACATGCTTATTTACAAAAAACAGTACGAAAAAGATGGCTGATACTAACGCATGCGCACAAAAAAAATTGTGATGAAAAGGCCTATTAGCTCTTTGCAAATTGGATTAAAATTTATATTTAAAATCCAAAACATTACCGTGAAAATTGTCAAAACGGATTCGGAGGACTTCAAAACGTAATGATCAGACGAATGATTCCTCTACTTTCCTTACTGATAACTGGAAAGTAAAAAATTAAAATTATTTTTGGTAAATTTAAAGAAAATCAATAGAGCCGTTTTTTCATTCTTTTACAAAAAACAATTTTGAACTTTAGAATAAAAAACCAATAAAAATATCGAAGCCCAATTTAATATATTTCTTCCCTCATATAATTCTAAAATAAAACCAAACCGACTCTGACCAGTCCATTTGTGCTAAGTCGGTAATCGAAAGGAACCCAATTCGATGGCTGAAGGCAGTGGCGAAGCCACGAGGGGGGGTCAGAACCCCTCATGGAGAGTCCTCGGCGAAATACAAAAAGGAGAAAGTCGTATTTGTGCTAAGCCGGTAATCGAAAGGAACCCAATTCGATGGCTGAAGGCAGTGGCGTAGCCACTAGGGGGAGGGGGGGTCAGAACCCCTCAAGGAGGGTCCTCGGCGAAATACAAAAAGAAGAAAGTCGCAAATATAATGTCAATGTCTATGTACGTGTATAGTTTAACTATATTCATATTAACATTTCGGTAAATTATATTAACGTTTATTGAAAAAATATTTAATCTTACAAACAATTACAAAAAATTCTTTTAGCAATACATACCGAAAGGTTAAAATAAATTAGTTTTAACTTTTTACTATTTTAATAACCTTCATTAAAAACAAAACAAACATCCATCCTACAGCTGATATTTGACATGACAACTGACAGCATACATGACAGTTTTGACAACTGACAGTAAATTTAAAATTTAGTACATTGTTCCTCGAATTTTCTAGTACATTTCTAAATATCTCCGCAGAAAGTCAACCTCATTTCAAAGCATCTAAAGGCCACGCACCAACGTCATTGTTTTCTTTATCTAAATTTACGGGCCTTTAATCTTTTTTGGCCTGGGCTGTTCCTAGGTACTAGAAAAATTTAACATGTTATATTGCCACTAATCGAAAATATTTTGCCAGTAATTTCCTGATAAACTGTTGGCAACGCTGGTCCTCGCGTCACCATTTCCGCTATAGTATTTGGCACTGATCGTGATTGATTGTTTTATTCACTTTCTTGATGGAACCCCCCCATAGTTCTCAAAAACCCCCCCATGAAAAATGGCTGGCTACGCCACTGGCTGAAGGTCACCGAAATTTAGCACAGCGTTCTTGTGTAATTTCTCAGTGTATTCAGTGCTGCAGCTACGAATTTATCAAAAATTCCAATAAATCTGAGCCAATAATGTATTTTCTTTAATAAATTATAACTCGATTATAGTAAATTACAAAAATAGTTATTTTTGTATCTAGTGCGCGAAATGCTACTTTGGTGATCGAGAACTGATTTTTTTTAACGAGGCGCAGCCGAGTTAAAAAAAATAGTCGAGATCACCAAAGTATTTCGCGCATGAGATGCAAACAAAATTTTTTCTACAAACGTCAAAAATATTATTCTAAAATAAGTAACATGCTTAGCTTAATATGAAAAATAGTATTGAACTGTTTTTCCAAATCAAGTAATTACTGTAACTATGGAAATAAAATGGCATTTGTTGACAATTATTTCAAAGTGACAGTTCTTGATAATTATTTTTGAAAGCCTTAATTATTGTTATACATTAATAAATAAATGATTTCTTGGATTTTTGCTTGATTGAGGAACATAAAGGTTAAGATATAAAAATCCCATATAGTTTACATGCAGTGCGCGAAGTAAGTATTTCGCACACTTCTTCGCGCACGGTGTCATATGGTAACGAAGGAAAATGAAAAAAAGGGTCACTTCGCATATTGTTGTCAATGCGCGAACCTTGTTATTTTTTGACGTTTGTAGAAAAATAATATTTCCTGTTTTTTCAATCATATCTTTTTTTACAATCTTTAAATTTTTTACGATACATATGGCAAAAAAGTAGAGTTGACCTTCGCTACCATTTTAAATAAATAATAATTACTTCAATAACTGAAAGGCGCCAAGTTCATTTCTACGCCATAGTAAAACAGACACGGTCAAAAATAACTAAATGGTCGTGCCAAACAATTTTATACAACATACAAAATATTATTTTTTTCATTTCTAACTATTAAACATTCTTTTTAGTACTTAGATTAACTCTTTAGACCAAAGCATACTGGCGCATTCGTTTGTAAAATTGTTTTAATTAGTAATTTTTTTTTAAATATCCGGAAGGCTTGCCTAATTATAAAAGTGTAAGATGACACTCGATATTTGTTGATGTTATTGTTTAAACAACGAAAAATTAATTAAGCCAGAAAAAATGCATTTTTTGCAATGAATTAATTTTTTTTTTTATTCTTTAGGATATTTCGAATAAAAAAGTCCTTACGCCCATCACCGTATCTTCAACCCTTTAATTGTTATGAATTTTTTAAAATCCAAAATTGACGAAAATTCTAATTTTTTTGAATTAAATAATATACCAGAAAATTTAAAATGCTATAATTTTAAATTTTTTACCGAATATTCAAACTATAATAAATAAAATTATCTAAATAAATTTTCAAAATTTTGTTTGTTGTTATGTTTTTTTTACGTTATAACAATATGCTTCCTATGCGCCACGATGCCACGAAAAAGATTGTTCACTAGTATTTTCATTAAACAACAAATTAAATCGCACAGTCACGTTATCGTTTCGACGAAGAGTTGCATTTTATAATTTTAAATATGTAACAGGTTTCGGACACTTCACTAACGCCTCGCCATGATCACAAAATAAACACTTTTTGTCGTCAGATAATATAATTTTTTTTTAAATTAAAGAGAACGACATTATTATTCAGAAAATTACACGACTGCAAAGTAAACCAGTAGATGTAGAATCGAGCAAGACTGATTAAGAACTGAAAAATAATTTTCAAAACGAGCCAAAAATTCTAAGGTAGGATCGAATATTCTATTTGGAAGGTTGTAAAAATTGTTTATGACAGGAAAAAAATAGAAGAAGAGTTAAACGTACAATTTTTTCAAAATACGAAATAAGTCCCTTTACCTATTTGTATTCATAGTGCAAAAGATTGAAAATCATAAAAAAATTTCATATTTATAGTACTTACTCTCAATATTAGAAAAAAAAATTGTTTTCCTTATTTTTGTTAAATGGAGAAAGGCTTGGATATATTTGAAATCATAAAATTTTATAACCCCAGTAAGCCTACTATGTTCATTGTAACAGGTAGAAATTTTTCACGGATCACGACAAGTGCATTTGGCCTTTTGATCGTATTGAAAAAAAAAAAGGTTGAAGAAGATTTTACTTCTCAGGCAGTATCTGACAATAATTTTTTCATGAATAAAAATAAATGTTAAAAATAAATGTTTCTGTTAACTTTAATAAATAAAAAAGTTATCAAAAGTATCTAAAAAAGTAAAAAAAAATCACATGATACAAAACTATTAATCGGCAAATATAACAAAGTGTTATGAAAAATGTTAATAATAATTTTTTTAAACTTATTACCTCTGAAAAACAACAAAAAATTGATTCAGCGCGTCATCGGGCTTTCTCTTACCCATCTTATACATTGAGTTGGAAGTGCACGCAAAGTACACGCGCGTAGGAAGCATATTGTTATAACGTAAAAAAAAACATAACGAACAAAATTTTGAAAATTTATTTAGGTTATTTTGTTTATTATAGTTTGAATATTCGGTAAAAAATTTAAAATTATAGCATTTTACACTACTTATACCTTTTAACAAATATAGTGTAGGGTTAAATAGAGCCTGGAAGAGTTTTATTTTTTAAATACAGGGTGTCTGTAAAAGGTCTTTACAAAAACATACCACATATTCCTTAGACCAAAATAAGTCGATTTAAGTAAAATTACCTTAGTACAAAGTTGCTTCGTTTGGGCTCCAGAGGGCCTTGAAGTTACAATTTTTAAATCGTTTTTCCCATATAAATTTAAAACGGCATATGCGATTTTGCTGAAATTTGGTATACTGGTAGAGTTTTATGTGGCAAAAAAAATAGTATTAAAATTTTGTCCGATAATAATACTTAGGCGTAGAACTTGATTTTTTAAATAATTGCACCTTTAAAAATTCTACGCCAATGGAAGAAAAGAAGTTTGAGTACGAAATTTAGATTGCGCAACTCATTTACTTTAAAAAAGGTACTCTTGATAAGACTCGATTACTCTCATGGTTTTGACGAAATTTGCATTTTAATAATTTTAGAACATAAACAATAATTATTAAAATACAAACTTTGTCAAAACCATGAGAGTAAATCGAGTGTTATCAAGGGTACTTTTTTGTAGTAAATGAGTACCCAATCCAAATTTCATACTCAAACTCCTTTTATGCCATTGGCGTAGAATTTTTAAAGGTGCAATTATTTAAAAAATCAAGTTCTACGCCTATGTATTATTATCGGACAAAATTTTATACGATGAAAAACATAAAAATGTACTTTTTTCATATCTTCTTCAACACCTCTAATCGAGACTTTTAACAAAAATACTCAATTCTTGCCATGTACGATTTTTTGAGGAATATTAATTATTTGCCTGCAATACGTACACAAAAACATTTATTGTTGGTTTCCATAGTTTCATCTAAATAAAAATATTGTCAAGTTTTAACACCTAATCTCTTGTTAACGATTGAAAGTGTTCTATCTGACTCAATAATTAAAAAAAACAAATGCGTGGTTTATTAATATGGCTGTACAATATACCAATGCAGAATATACCGATATGTTACTGACATTAGGATTTTGTGAAGGAAATGCTCGAGAGAGTGTCAGGGTGTACTCTGAAAGGTTTTCAAATCGTCGTGTACCTAGCCACCCAACTTTTGCTGCTGTTGAGAGACGTCTTCGGGAGATCAGTTCCTTTGCTCCCAACACTGTTGATAATGGACGAGAACGTTTTGTAAGGATTCCTGAAGTTGAAGAAGACATTTTAGAACGTGTTGAAGAAGATCCAGAATTAAGCACCAGACGAATTGGAAGGGAACTAAGAGTAAATAAAGATGTCATTCATAAAGTGCTTAGAGAACAATTGCTATATCCATACCATAAGAAGCCAGTACAAGAATTATTAGTCCATGATCCTCAAATTCGTTTGGGTTTTTGTCGATTTGTTATATGCAAAGAGAAAGAGATCCAAACTTTGTCAAGAAGGTTCTCTTTACCGATGAAGCGGGTCTTGTCATACTTCCACGAAGATTCAGAGAAAATTATTTGGATTTTCTACAAAATACGTTGCCAGATTTACCTTTCCAACTTCGGAGAGATATGTGGTTTATGCAAGATGGAGCTCCACCACATTTTTCTTTAAACGTTAGAAACCACTTGAATGAACAATATCCACACAAATGGATAGGCAGAGGTAATGACGCACCTGTAAAGTGGCCACCACGTTCCCCAGACCTAACATCGATGGATTACTTTTTATGGGGACATCGAAAATCCACAGTTTACAGGGAACCTGTAGGAAATGAGGAACAACTCTGGCAACGTATTCAAGATGCAATAAACAATCTTAGAGGTGATGAAGAAGTTATGGAAAGGATACATTTTAATTTTCTTCGACGTATAAATCTTTGTATGCGTGAAAATGGTGAACATTTTGAACAATTTTTGTAAAATCTCTATTTTGATTATGTTGTAAATAAATATTTTTGTGAAACCTATACACTCTAAATTATTAAAACAGAAATTTAGCGAAAACCATGAGAGTAATCGAGTCTTATCAAGAGTACCTTTTTTAAAGTAAATGAGTTGCGCAATCTAAATATCATACTCAAACTCCTTTTCTTCCATTGTTTTTTGGCACATAAAACTCTACCAATATACCAAATTTCAGCAAAATCGTATATGCCGTTTTAAATTTATATGGGAAAAACGATTTAAAAATTGTAACTTCAAGGCCCTCTGGAGCCCAAACGAAGCAACTTTGTACTAAGGTAATTTTACTTAAATCGACTTATTTTGGTCTAAGGAATATGTGTTATGTTTTTATAAAGACCTTTTACAGACAACCTGTATATCACCACCATATTTTTAAAGGTAATTTACAACAATTATAATATACTTTGCACATAGATTAACGAAATTATGTAATTTCTAAATCAGATATTGTATCAGAAAATTCAAGTTGCTTTACCGACAATGCTCCAGAAGCTGTTCAAATTGTAGAGAAGAAATCTATAAAAAAAGTGCTTACATTCAAAGGTAGGTATGTTAAAAATACTGAGTAAATTTAAAAAAATAATGCATGGATCACTTCATGTATAATAAACAATATGCAAGTGGAAAATAGGTAAATACGTCTAGTCACATTCCAGAAAAGTCACGAGTAACATGAAAAACCGACGCAAATCTATTTCCAAAAACTGTTTATTATGGTTTTTATTCCTACCCACATTCTGACGCACCTCCATGTCCAAGCCAATTGGATTTTATCAAACGAACTTGCCTCCAATTTAGCTTATTAATTCCGTTGAATGCTTGCCAATAGATGTTTTCTAATTTCCGTGAATTGACTATTTCACAGAATTAATTGCATTTTCCCGGCATTTTACATTTAAACAATTCTCAGTATAATGCGATAAAAAGATGGGAAAAGTTTTTAAATATTTAAAAGTTCTTAATTATAATAGATTTCTAGAGTTCTATCTCTGTTCAGGCAACACTTTATACATCTAAAATTATAAATTTATATAATTTTATGTAATTTATGACAATACAATCTTGAAAATTCAAAAATTTGTTTTATGTAACAATGTACAAAGAAAAACTTGATTTTTGGATATAATTTTTAATTTTATGGGAAATTTTTACTTTTAAAATGTATACAAGGTGTTTCCTAACTACGGTACAAAACTTTAGAGGGTGTTGTTCTATGAAAAAAAGTTTCTATATATCAGGAGTTGCTTCAACTCTGAGATACAGGGTGTTAAAGTTAAAAAAAAAGTAAATATCCTAAAATTGATTTATTTTTATTTACTTTTTAGTTCATCCGACATTAGATTGTTTGGGAAGCAAACAATATTTTTTGGTTAAGTAAACCTAGATTTATGTTAATCTGGGAATGGATTTTAAAATTTTTAGATATTTTTATCGATTTTTAGAAAAAATTAAATTTCACAAAAGTACTACCAAAAGAACATAGTTTCAACCCTCCATTGTACTAACGTATTTTTTATTTTGTAAAACGGGATTACTTGAAAACGTGTGAATAAAGCTTCATATACTAGTGCTGCTGCCAAACGGTTTAATTTAGAACCACAAGCGATTAACAGACGGCTAAAGCAGATTCTCGGCGACGTGTTTTTACATAGTGTGTGTCTAAATTGCGATTTACGTTTTTCGTGGGAGACATTTCAAATATAAAGTAAAAAAACATGGTTTTTTATTATCCTAATACTTTTCATTATCTAGCGCTTCTGATAACTCCTAGCCAACCACCGGTTTTTCCCTGATGCAATTTTAACCGCTTAATTGAAATGTAACCTCAAATCTAGCATGTTTTTTATTTGAGAATCAGTGGCGCCGATTTTATTTTTAAGCCGTTGCATAGCTTTTATCGCGGGCTTTGAGCGCGGCGACCGAATCAAGAAAAAAAAAACGAAACCGTAACGAAAAAAACCTAATACCCCCCAGCGTTAAACAATATTAACTTCTCATTTATTCAATAAAAGAAAATCGAAAAATCGAAAATTCGATAAATCAAAAAATTGAAAAGTCGAAAAATCAAAAAATCGAAAAATAGAAAATTGAAAAAAGAAATTCCATAACGAAAATAAACCTAACAGCCCACACTCCGACCGGCTCAGCGGTGCGGCGTTGAAAGCTGTGCATCGTCTATAGTCTATTTTTATGTATGAGAGAGTATTAAAATAATAAAGCGTTCGTAATCCATAGGCGTACCACTTCTTTTAGTAGACAATTAAAATATTTTTTGAAGTTATTCCTAGAGTATACACTTATATTTTCACCTAATTAACCTGCTTATAACTTCTAAACAGCTGAAGGTAAAAAAGTGCAATTTTTTCTAAATGTTTTATTTTTCCACAAGGTATGTAAAGAACATTGTGTCAAACGGGTTATGTAGGTATAAGGGTTTAAACTTTGACTTTTAAACAACGTTACGTTCATAAATAATAATTTTAATATAAAAATTACTTCTTACCTACAAATCCAAATCAGAATCGAAATCAGAAGATGAACTGTCGCAACCAATATTTACAATGAGTGGCTCGATCATTTCATCAGTAATATTGTCCAACTTCCACATTTTCTCTTCTTCTTTAATCGTATGATTTACTGCCTTTTCCCAGTTTTCAGGCTTCACATTATTTACAGCCTCCAAAAACAACTGTTTAACATAACTCATTTTAAAAGAATTATTTTTTCTTGAAACTTCTCCCTTTATCTGTGCCCATATCAGTTCAATCGGGTTTACTTCGCAATGATATGTTGGTGATCTAACCACCGTCATCCCACGATTTTTTTGCAATTTCATCAATTTCATATTTTTTGAATTTCCCTTCATGAAGGGAACACAAATGATATAGTTCTTTTCTCACAAAACCGGGATGGAACTTAATATTCTTTGAATTTAGCCAATTCTGTAAATCTTTTTTTAACCACTTGGTTGTGGGCATTTTTTCTATAAGTCTCGAGTGATAACTTGCATTATCCATTACTATTATACAGTTCTGAGGAAGATCTATAATTTGTTCGAACCACTCTTTAAAGACATCAGCATTCATGTCCTATGGTAGTCACCGGTACGAGTAGATTCAAAAGTCAATAAACCACCTTTAACAAAACCGTTTGAACTACCGATGTGTACTATTATTAGTCTGCGCCCCTTTCCTGATGGTGGATTTAAACCAGTAGATAAATTATTTAAAAAAGCCTGTCTTCGTCTTGTAACAGTTTCATCTTGCCAAAATTTATTTGGTTTATGTCCCTCGTTGATCCATGTTTCATCTAAATAAAATATAGTTAGTTCTTCTTTGGTTTCTCATTTCTTTTATATACCTTAGGTAATTTCTTCTCCATACTACAATATCGCTTCTTTCTATTAAAATAGACTTTCTGGAATACTTTTTCCATAGAAAACCTATTTCTTTTAAAAGTTTCCATAGTGTCCTTCGACTCATTTCAGGGTAATCCTTATCATCTCGAACCGTGGCAAGAAGTTTGTCTACTGTCGGAAATTCTTTTCTAAAGAAGAACGCATGCACTTTCCTTCGGAGTCTTTCTTTAAGATTTTCTAATTAAAATTTTGGTTTTCCTGGAGCTTTACGTGCTGTTTGAAACTCGCCACATTTCTCTTCTTTAACAACTCTGTAAATCGTAGATTTCCCAACACCAAGCGTACTACTAACTAATTCCAAATTTTCCATGATCACACTAGAATTCACACTGCACCTTGCAAGTTGCAACTAAACAACATTTAGTAATCTGTCAAGAATACACAACTTGGACCTCCTTACTAAATGGAAAACCTATAATCGCATTTTCGGTGAAATTTGTTGGGAAGGTATTTATCTACTTATAATTCGATTACTGTAAGAAATTCTTGGAATCAAAATAAAACAAACTTGGCAAATATTGAAGTTCGCGCGCTACGCAATGTTGCCAAATGTTTTGACTCCATTTCAAGCTAGGTTACTTGAAACTTTTTTGTGATTTTTTAATATTAATTTCTCAATAAATTCCACGGTGACCTATATATTTTATTTTAAAAAACAAAACCAAAATATTTCAAAAACCTTATTTTTAGTTTTTTTCTACTCCATCTAATCAATAAATAATAGTATAAATCGGGAATTGTTGTTGAGGTCTTACTTTCTCGTAAGACACTGTACAAATACTTACATATTAAAAAAAAAAATTCTCAAAAATTTGCACGGTAAGGTATAGTTGAAAGTTCACTATTAGATAAATAAGGACTTCTATTAGAAAAAAATAAATTTTAGTCATAATCTAATATTTTTTATTTAACATTGGTGGCGAAAGGACTTCCTTAATTTCATTTTAAGTTATGGTTGTTACCACTCGCAATTAACATTATTATGTCTAATTTTCTATAAGGAATAGGCGTAAGTTCAGTGTGGCGCTAATTTCGAAACAAATCATAACAGTAATATTTTAATTTCATAAAATAACTGCCTATTAATTGTAAGAATGATTTTATTTTCTATACAAATTTAATAAGTTTTATTTTACGAAACACTCGGTTTTTAAATGCACGAAATATTTGTCTTCCAAAACAGTCACAGCCTATGTTTATGTTAACACTATTAAGATACAAAGGTATTGGATTACGAATATGGGAATTAAGAGTAAAATATTAAGCAGGCATAAGATACAGATCATTTAAAATTTGAGTTAGTTGCTTTGCGGAACAAAATTAAAGTCGTTCCAATAAAAATAAACTAGTGAATAATTATAATTTTTATTCCTGAATAGGGTGAGTGTTTCTCTCTGAGTAATTATGTTTTATCAATTATTTTTTTTTTAATTTGTAATGAAGTTATTTTGCAAATTATATTACCCAATTATTATCCATCAACTTTTTATAGTTAATTTGTCAATTCTGATATAAAAATATTTTGTCAGGTATTGAGAAAACCTTATATTCCAAATTAACGGAGTTATATTAAATAATTAATTACTTATATTTTCTTTTCCTCTACGAGGTGTAATCAAAAGTGAAGTGAGTCAGATTGTCTGTTCTGGCGTAGTACATTGCGGTAAGTGTATGCATTTATTTTGGGATTACTGTGGTCAGTTTTCCAGAGTCGTCGTACCATGGTTGGTGCGAGCTAGTGACATTGCGGTCAGTGTGCTAGTAATGGCTTAATTTATATATCGATCGATAGTTTGGGCATTACGGTCAGTGCCAACAGAATTGAGAATATAACTTTGTGTCAATTATGGAAAATTTAAAGTTGTGTCAATTATATTTTTTGTTTAATCAATATTTTGACAAAGAGTTTTTAACTTAAAATTATCCAAGAAATACGCTCATAAGCTTTGCATATCGATTTATGGAACACCCTATACACTCCGTATGTATCTTATTGTTCTGGCATGTGGCATTATACATTTTTTTACATGGATATTATTTGTGGATCTAGTTGCAAAAACATTTTGGCTAATAAGTTCCTTTCTTGGAGGGTGATAAAGTATAAATTTAATCTTATATTTTTTATATATTGCTTATATCAGACTAATATGATATAAGTAAAAATACTTTCTTTTAATATTTATCCCATATATATCTGACCACCTAATCTATCTATTATTCGAGAATAAAAAGAATGTATGTGGGATGAAAAAGTATTTTTTCTACACCCACATGGATATTAGGTTATATACGCACAGATTACAAAACGAAAAAGTATGCTATTGTCTTCAACTGAACGAATATATTTCATATCCATTCTAGGTAGTGAGAACACTGCAAAGAAATGAAATCCACCAACCACAGTTCATATTTTGGAAACCGAACTATTAATATTTTTAAAATTTTAAATACGTGACAATTCTACCAAACTAATTGTCAGTTTATTTTACAGTTCTAGAGATTAAATATACATTAAAATGAGTTAAATTTTTGTAGAATCGATAAATAATTGCGTTTTTATTTTTATTTGGTCCATATTTTGAAAAAAAAAAAAATAAATTTTAATATATGAAACTAACTTAATTACGAGTATTAAAACTAAAATCCTTAAACTGGCATTGGAGGTGAGGACAGAGCGTCTGCCTTCCACGTGAAAAACCTGAGTTCGAATCTGAGCTGGGGACTAATTAAATTAAATCTTTTTTATACATTTATTTTATTTTTAACCGATTTAAAACAGGGAAGAGGTTCTCAATTCGTCGAAATATTTTTTTTATGTATGTTCAGCAGTAATTCTTTACTACGTTGTCCGATTTATATGATTCTGTTTTTGTTAGAAAGGGGATATCTCAAGGATAGTTCCATATGCAATGGTCAGGATCTTATGATTTATGAGAAAATTAAAAATTGCAATTTTTAACGGCATCTGCACTATTTTAAAGTCGGTTTTTAAACTTGTAAAATAAATAACCTATTTTTTTTAATTTGCAGGTTTTCGTTGGTCGGTCGTAGAAAAAATATACTGTACAATTCGAGTGTATTATCCATATCCACTCTTGTTGCACAAACTACTGTTTTTGTCAATATGATACAATGTTACTCCATTCTTCCAGCGATGTAATAATTCATAAATGCAATTTTTTAGGTATTAGTGGTAAAAATTCGAACACTATAATACATCAGCCAAGTACAGTCATCTTTTATTCCAACTAGTGGCGTAGTTCAGAATCCCCGCACCATGGAGGGCCTTCGCGTCGCCGTTTCCGCTTTCTTATTGGCGCTGATCGCTATTAACTGATTTTTAATCCCCCCATAGTCCTCAAAAACCTTTCCCATGAAAAATTTCTAGCTACGCCACTGATTCCAACACACGTCAATCAAAGCAAACTATATCGGGAAGCACTGTATGTCCAGTGCAAAACTTTATTGTGAAGTTAGATAAAATGGTGACGAAAAATGGACAAAAATAATTTTGGATGTGCAAATAAATATTTTAAATAAAAAAATTATATCATTTTTGTTTTTATTTTACGCAAATCAATATAATTTTGTTAATTAAAGGATAATCAGTATTGTGTTTATGAATATCACCTTTTCATAACAAACTTGAGTGCTCATACTTGTTTTTCTTTTATTTCAGGTACGCCATCACTATTATTTTATTTACGTTGTTATTGTTTTTAATCATTTAATACTTATTTCTATCTAATTTTGTTTTATTCTAAATTTTACCTTCCAATTTGAGGTTATTAAATCTTTTGTTGAATTAATTTCTAGTATTTCCTGACATTGATTAAATAACTAAATATTTTCGCCCAAGTTTATAATTGATATTTTTAAATTACAAATATCGTCCTATATAATTTTAATTTATTGTAAATAGAAATAATATCCTTATAAAATATATTTTAATTTGTAATAATAAAATAATTATTGGACTTCAATGCCATAACATGTAAGTTGTATATATAATTGCAAACAAAACAATAATAATTATGTTCTTGATAAAAGGACAATATTTATAACAGGAGGCATATTCAGCAAAATAATTTCAATTGGCTGCAAGCAGAAGGTGCGTCATATCATTGATAATTTTAATAAACTTAATCAGCAAATTCAAACGATAAACAAAGATGACATTGTATTTTTATCTAACGTAATCTCTATCACTAGTTGCATAAAAAATAAATTACACCTATTAAGATTTGTTTAATATTTATTAAATAACAAATGACATGTCTATTAAATACTACTGTTACTCTATCTTCAAAGCTAATAATGAATAAAAAAGAAAACGATTAAAATTGTGAAAAATTGTGCAATTGAATAAAATATTGGTTTTTATTAAAACTTAATATTTTTTTAATCCTTTAGTAAAATTATTTTGTCTCTTTAATCCTACCCATGTAAAAATATTTGGGTCCTTTGTCCTTTAAGCCGGCACATGTATAAAATATTTGTGGTCTTTATCCCCTAAGTTAGCCCATGTAAAAACATTTTTGTCCCTTCATACATTTCAAGTAAAAAATAATATCAAATTTAGATAAAGAGTTCGTTATAAGTTAAAAATTATCATTACTTCATCCTGCATGTAATTTGCGTGAGTTCTACATTTATTTAATATCATCAAAATATTATTTTCACCTATCCACTTTCACTTACAGTAAATAACTACTCAAATAATAGTATATTACATTAAAAAAATGAAAAATCACTTTTGTTTCATCAAAAAAATGTAAAACCAAAAATCTGGCTATGAAGATTCAATCAAGATGGTTCTACGTTTGTTTATCATATGTCCTATTGGTATTGTACGATTTTTAGAGTGTTCAACGCTTAACTATCTGAGCCACGAAGGCTTATGCCAAGTGAATAAACTAATAAAATATTTGTATTAACCTAATTAAAGAACATTCCCTTGTAAAATTCAAGGAAAGAGGGATGAAACAAGAAGTTGCAAAGTTGCTGGGATGTTTTATAATTACCCTGATGCCTAAGTGCCCTAGAGATAGCCTACCTTTTATACGTTACAGATACAGAAGAAAACTGTTTATTTTCTTTATTCGTATGTATCTTCAAAAAAAGCCAATAAAGAAAACCAAACGCAGATAGGCAGATATTACGTTAATAGGTAGGTATAACAAACGAATTAGATAAAAAACAACCAACTTTCAATAAAAAAATGAAGTAATTATTGTAATTGGAAAATTTACACTTTCCATGATGGTCACCTCAAATTTTTTTAATAAAATATTGACGTTATGAATAAGCATGTATAGTTACTTTAATTTTTTTTATCTTATCGCAAGTTTAACGTGTTAATGAGGTGTTAATTAAGTTATTAATTCATAAATCTTTTGACGTACATGATATTACGTGCCAAATATTCAAATGTATGTTTAAGAATTTTGTGAAATGCATATACAATGACGAACGATTTTCAATACGCCTTGCTATTGTCCAAGCGAAAACTACAGAGAAAAAACGTTAGAGCGAACAGGAAATGAATAATATCAGCGTTGCCAGTTTATGCCACATTGTAACTAAAATTAAAAGATACTAAAGGGGCAACTTTTAGCAACTCAAATTTCTAAACTATAAATTCGACTCGCCTTGTCTAAATAAACGAAAAATGGTAAAACCTTATCTGGATTTGCTATGATTTTTCGAAAACTAATGATATATATTGGTAACTTGCTGATGTCATTCTTATTATTTAATTCATCCTATCAATAGATAGGAGTATAGTAATTTATTCGTAGTACTTAAGTTGTACAATTGCAATATGTTTGTCCTAAACTGGATTATTTCAATTTGATAAATTCACATAAAAGAAAACAATGTTTCGTTGCGATTTCATTTATATATCATCTCTTACCACGAGAGAATTACTTAGTTAATCAATAATTTCTTATTGTTGTTGTCATTCTTAAATGTAACCTTTTGTTAGGTTATATTTGACGTTAAATGTCAGTGGACGGAACACGATAATTGTCAGTATCGTTGCATTAAATGACATTCAATCTGGTTCCGATTGCTGGATAATGGAAATTTCACATTAAGCGATTTGGCGTTTGTCGTTCTGATCTAGAGACGATTTATCTCTCTCTTAACTTTGCAGGTCTTACGGTCGACTAAATATTGGTCAGGGTATAAATAAAATATTTTACGTTTGAGCCTTTCCTAATAATGTCATAAATAAAAATTATGAAGAACAGAGGCATAAGTACCGAACCTTGCGGTACATATAAAATTTGATTAAGATGATTTAACATAAATATTTGATATATATGAAAAAGGTAAAACTCCGATGTGCATATTATTTGTTTATTGAACTTTTCATTTTGTTTGTTTGAACTGAACAATTAAATAATCAATCATAATTTCGATTTAATCAGATTGATGCTGAAAGATTATCGGTCATTAATCAAGCAACATCATAGGGATTTTATACATTGTTAATGATGTAATCAACAAAATTATATTTCTCAAAATCTACTTTTTATCATTTTTACGAATAATGACACACACCTACAAAAAAATATACTAAATATTTTTATCTCTGCCTACATAGAATCGATAAGGGTTGAATGGAAAAAATCAAGAGGTAGATTAAGACTATCGGAATCAAAGTAAATGCACTTGATTGTGTTGTTAAAAATAAATAACGGAAGGAAATGAAACTTGATAAAGTTTGATATTAAAATGTTGTTGGGTATATTTAAAAAATTGAATTCTGTTAATGCACCGCGATATACAGGTTGTTAAAAGTTTTAAATTAAATTTCAAAATGCCGATAATCAAAGACGTTTTTAAATATTTGTTTTGATCACATACACAAACTATTAAAAATTTGCATACTAAAATGTAGAAATATTGTATCGTTACTAACAAAACATTTTTTAATGCTTCTTTTATACATAGATATAATCTAGGACGCCATTATTTTAAATTTTTGAATATCTTCTAGTTTATTGTATTACTAAATATGTGCCTAATTTACAGGGAATACCAATAATGCCTCAAATAAAAAATATAGTTTTGTTTCTTTTGTTATTATGCTCTTCACACGGTGGTGTGAAAATCAGGAAAATCAAGCTCTATTAGGAGACGAAGCTTATTGATTTTGAAAAAATCTTATTAAAAATAACAGAGGGTTGAAATATAAAAAAAAAACAAAATTCAAAAACGAAAAATTATATCAACTTGATATTTTTAGAAAAAATTAAGCTTCATAAGGAGAATAAGCCATTTGATTTTTAAAAAATTTAAATAAAAATAGGAGGGGCTTAAGGGGGATTGAAATTAAAAAAAAATCATAAATCAAAAACAAAAAGCGACATCAAATTGAACAGGAAAAATCAAGCTTTATAAGGAGATGAAGCCTATTAATTGTGACGAAGTCACTAAATTTTATTTTTAATTCATTTTAAAAAATGTATATTTTAATTAATTCCCGCCTGAGGACATGTCGAAGATCCCTTGTATTTGTGTTTCCCAGAAATTCCCGTTTTTAAACAATTGCGAGTATCCTCGTAGGTTAAAATATTTCCGAAATCCGAATGGGCATTTTTAGATTCAATTTCGTATCAATTATCTACTTTTATTTATCAAGGTACTAGTAGAACTTTTTTATTTTTAAATTGTAAACAGTCGGCTGTAGTAGTGGTATCTCCCGCTCCGAATTGCCGGGCTTCGAGCTTGTCTGTTGAAAAGGCATAAATAAGATGTCAAGTAAAAATTTGCTCTTTGACTCCTGACCACCGTCGTCTTTTCTTCTCATCAGTATTTGCCATATAAGTTTGTTAGTTTCCCGAGTTAAAAAAAAATCAATATAATAAATCGGTTTAAAAACAAATTCTTAAATGAATATAGATTATGATTACATATTATTACTATACACAAATTTTGATTCTTAAGTAAAAGGTCTTATCCATTTCTTCAAGAGCTAAAATCCGACGACGTAGCGAAATTTTGCTACTTCTGGCAATATTGAACGATATCCTACTTATAGGGACCTTCTACAAATTTCCTTCAGAGGGCGGCGTATCACTTAGCTTTAATGACGAATACTTAAATTAAATTAATTTCTAGGAAGAATTTAATTTTATTCATTGATAAATTTATTTTCCGTATAAAGGGGAGAGTATAATTGTTTTCCTGTTGTTTTCAGTTGTAATATTTAATTTTATTTATATTCCGTATACAGGGGGAGCCCTAATTATTTTTCTGTAACTTACAATTGTTGTATATAATTATGATCACTAAGAATTTATTTCCGGTATACAAGTGTGCCGATACCGTGCACTACCTTTTATATATTTTTTTTGTAAATATATTTTGTTATTTATTCCTGTGTTTCTCTTATTGCTGGCTCTTGACCGTTTTATTTCAGTGTACGAGGTGTAAAGGAGATAAGTGTTTTTAATTCTAGTTTAGTGGCTACCTCATTAGCAGTAACCGCCTGGAAATATTTTTAACTACACTGAGTTTATCTTGAGTACACTCTGGTGTATTACAGTGAGGCAGAGCAAACTGTGTTACCAAAACTGGCGCCCGAGTAACCCCTATTCTGAAATCACCATCTTAACGCCATACTTCCTGATTCACTGTAGGTGAATCAGAAACCTGTCACATGATTCTGAAAAATCTGATTGAGAAATGGGGGATAAGAGAAGGGGGAGGTCTGTTTAAGTGTGAAGGGTATGGGGAGGTCTGTTTAACTGTGAAGGGTATAATATAGATTGCCAAACATTACATTTTCATTCTAGTTACTTAAATAACTTTTCTTTTCACAAATATAACAGTCGCCCATGCTTAAGTAAATACTAAAAAAATCAATAAAGTATTTGTACCCAGACTTCCCTCGATGTAGAAATTGTAAAAACAGGGAACACCTAAGTACTTAAATTTTAATAATTTAAAATTAAAACTACCAAACCAAAAACCCTTTTTCACATTTCTCTCTCCATTGATCTTCCTCTTGATCCCACCCAAAATTTCACTTCGCGTCCACTCGGTATTCTTCGTTAAGTTCACCGTTATTGAATAATAATGATTGGCTGTTTTTAAAATGGTCCAGTTACACAAACCAAAAGGACGATTTTTATTATTTTTATTGAAGGGGGACCTTTTTTGATAAAATGCGATTCCTTTCAACGCCAGTTTGAATTTTAAAAAACTTATTTGGGAACTGTTATCTTTGGGTTCTATGATTCTCAGATACCAATTCTAGTCGAAATCTGCGGACTTTTATAAATATTTTTTTTTTTTTAATCTCACTCTATATATAATTGATCGGAAGTATAACTGGGTTTGAGCCAGAAAGGAAGTTTTTCTATGAAGCCGTTTTTGAACTATCGTGCCAACAGACAGACAGATAGATAGATAGACAGACAGGCAGACAGGCAGACAGGCAGACAGGCAAACAGGCAAACAGGCAGGCAGGCAGGCAGGCAGGCAGGCACGCAGGCAGGCAGGCAGGCAGGCAGGCAGGCAGGCAGGCAGACAGACAGACAGACAGACAGACAGACAGACAGACAGACAGACAGACAGACAGACAAACAAACAAACAAACAAACAAACAAACAAACAAACAAACAAACAAACAAACAAACAAACAAACAAACAAACAAACAAACAAACAAACAAACAAACAAACAAACAAACAAACAAACAAACAAACAAACAAACAAACAAACAAACAAACAAACAAACAAACAAACAAACAAACAAACAAACAAACAAACAAACAAACAAACAAACAAACAAACAAACAAACAAACAAACAAATAAACAAACAAACAAATAGACAAACAAACAAATAAACAGACAGAGACATAGACAGGAGACAGATACAGAGAGACGGAACGGGGAAATATGTTTTTCGGTATCTAGGGACCCTAAAACGTGAAAATATGAAATAATCTCGGTGACTTTTTCACGATTACAATATTTCCCTTTTATGTTTCTTTTATGTTTCTTCCTTTTTAAACATACCATTTTAGGAAGGTATTTTAATTTAAATTGACATCATAAGTACATTTTTTTAATATTTTGTAAAAAATGCAGTCTGTATAAATATGAATTATTAATTTAAGTGAAATTAAAAAAAAATATATCAGGTATCATAATCATATTTGGTACATTTTAGGTCTATCATATTCCGAGGTCATAGGCCTGTATCAATTCGTATGTAAATGTTAACCTATTATTTTAATTATTGTTTCTCTTATGTATTCATTAATTTATCAATATTTATTCATTTATGAAATAACTATTGAGTTATTTGCGAATATAGACTGGGTTTTCCAGAATGAGGACGCAACAACTTAAAATATTTATAAAATACCAAATTATTTAACAACTTAATTTTTCTTATTGAAGAAAAATATATTTTCCTATATTATCATCCTTTTCCGCAATAGATTTACTATGTTTGTTCACAGGGTTTTTATAAAAAGTCTTTGGAAAAAACATTAGTCCAAAATAATCCAACGTTAATTTTTATTTTTTTCAGTATTTGTATACATAAAATGTCTACACCAATGGAACAAAATGAGCCTGATTTAAGCATACAATTTGGACTATGAAACTTATTTATTTAAATAGGCTTATTTTGATCTAAAGAATATTGGTGCTGGAATATCAATAATTTTTTTCAATACAAAATAACTAAATTCTTACTCACCCCGTGCGGTTCTCTTCTTAAAGAAGTAGTTAAATTCTCTGAAGAGTAAATAGGGATGTCCATATCGCTGACATTAGATGAAATACTTCCTTCTCTATCGCTACCACCTGGAACCGTTAGAAGTGACATCGCTTGCTGTTCAGCTAACGTTGGACTCTTGAGATAGTGACTAGGTCTGATGAAACCGACACCATCATCTTCATCATGATCCATATTTAGGGACGATACAGACACGGAAAACCGGACTTTTTTTACGGGTTCCAACTTTGTTCGATTTTATATAATTTGAGGTATCAATGCTAAAAACAAAAAAAATACACTATTAGACATTTTAAAATGATTTTTGAAGTGATTGACAAAGTAATAAATAACTCTTACAGTTTGACATATATTTATTCATTTCTTATCAATGGGGAAACTATTCTTTAATATCTAATAATTTTATTTTGACATACATTCAATTGTACCTACAATTTTCAAAAATTCTACACATTGACTGTCGAGATTCCTATTTTGCAGTATGATGTGCTAATTTGGGCCAAGCGCCGTTTCAGGTTCGTTCTCAAATCTTCAAATACCTCTATACAGCATCGGTATAGGAGCAATGCATTAATGCATACTAAGCCAATAACTTCGTCTACGTAAGTTGTTTTGAATGTACGTTAAACGAAAGGAGTCTATCAAAGAGTAAGAACATCAAAACTTGAAGAAGGAATTACATGAAATTGAGAAGAACCCCGAAACTAGTACTAAAAAAATCGCAGTAACATTTAATGTTTCACATGTACTTGTTTGGAAAATTTTTATAGAAAAATTTATTATATCCATATCATCTAGGCATTACTTCCTAGAGATTGTCCGTTGCGAATTAACCTGCTGAAAAATGCGTTATTTGACATGTACATTCTTTTCACCGATGAAGCTAATTTTTCTCGAAACTCAATAATACATTTCCATAATAATCATTCATGGACGGATGAAAACTCTTATGCAATTGTTGAATCAAGTCATTAAGAATAGTTTTCAATAAATTATTGGGAATTATTGATGATTATTTAATAGGCCTATTTTTATCCCAAGAAAACTTGATGGACAATCATATTTACACTTTCTTGAAGATTTGCTGTCAATGCTTGAATACCTTTCTGATTTATTAAGAAACCTGTGTTACTAATGTACGATGGTGCGCCTTCACAGTTTAGCTTATGAGTGCGTGAATTTTTAAATCACACCTATCGTGATCGGTGAATAAGTCGCGGATAATTGCAGTCATGGTCGCATAGATCTCCCAACCTTAATAGTTTAGATTACTTTTTCTGGAAGCATCTTAAAAGCGTAGTGTACTAGTATACGCGTGCAGATTTAAACAAAAGAAGAGTTACGAAATCGTATAATAGTATGCTGGAAAACCATAAGAAACACCCCAGGAATCTTTAAAAATGTGCGTCAGTCTATGCGAAAAATAGATGCTTACATACGTGTGGATGGAAGACGCTTTCAATAATTACTGTATATAATTTGGGTTTTGAACTTATCGTTTTACTAAAAGAAACGCGATTTTTAAAATAGAATTTAAAAAAATCATAGACGTACCGTTTTTTTTTTCTATCCAAACATTGAATATCATGCTTACACGGACGTCTCTGATGGAAGTAGAAAATTAATTTTTGCCCCAAAAAAGTCTTTCCATGTATGGTGGGTGCCTACCAAACGTCAACAAAATATCAAATCAGTTTCGATGAACTTAAGAAAAAATTTGTTTGGTTTTTGCTGCTGATTCGTTATTTGCCAACTTTAGAAATAAAGACGAGATAGTTTCAGCTATAAAATCTATGCAACTTTCTGCTATTACAGTGATGAGACGTGTAGAAGTAATGAGCAATGATATTTTTTTACAGTTAAGAACTGACTTAGATAACTGTGTTTATTTTTCACTTCAACTGGATGAATCAACAGATGTCGTTGACACTGCCCAGAGGGCCGTGTTCGTCAGGATGGTTTTTAGTGATTTTACGATTAAAGAAGATCTTTTGAAGTTTATTCCACTGAAAGGACAAACTACTGGACAGGAGTTGTTTTCTCATTTAGAAAATATTATTTCTTCCGAGAAAATTCCAATATCGAAAATGGTAGGCTTGACAACCGATGGCGCTCCAGCTATGGTGGGTTGTGATAAGGGTCTGGTGTCGTTATGTCGTAAAGATGAAACTTTTCTGCAATTTCTCTGTTACCACTGCATTATCCATCAGCAAGCATTATGTAGAAATTTCCTGAAACTAAACAACGTTATGAAACTGGTGGTAAAAATTGTGAACAAGATTAGAGCTCAAGCGTTACAAAGATTATTCAAAACCTTGGCCGATGAAGTTGACTGTCAATACGGGGACCTACTCCTTCACTCTGAAGTCCGATGGTTAAGTAGAGGACGGGTGCTGAAACGTTTTAATGATGTCCTATCTTGCATAGTTCAATTTTTCAAACAACGCGATGAACCGACTCCGGAACTAGAAAATTCAATCTGACTTAGAGATTTTGGTTTTCTCGTGGACATTACAGATAAATTAAACGAACTTAATTTGCAGCTTCAGGGGAGAGACAAAGAACTAGCGGAAATGATTTCTGATATAAAAGCATTTATCAAAAAGCTGGAGTTTTGGGAACAAAACCTAATTAACAGCGATGCCAAGCATTTTCCTGTTCTTTCAGAAAAAATATCTCAAAATCCATTAGAACCCTATGACAGCAAATATCATGTAGAAATAGTTTCTACCCTGAAGAATAACTTCAAAAATCGTTTTAAGGATTTCAACGAAATGGCTTTAGTAGCGCAGTTTGTTGTTTCACCCTTTATGGAAATTGATATCCAACAGTTTGCAACTTGTGTTATGCAGAACTTTGGCGAAGACATCGCTACAACAGAAATGGAAGTAATTGAGTTTCAAAATGATTTAGCCTTAAAATCGTTAGTCTCAAGTACCAAATGTATCTGGCCTATTGTAAGTAAAGACAAATATACAGTTCTATGCCGTGTTGCCTTGAAAGTGAAAGCATTATTCAGTTCAACCTATTTGTGTGAATCTTCTTTTTCCAATATAAAGTTTATTAAGAACAAATATCGCAATCGACTTACAGATGAACATTTGGATAATTGTATTCGAATGGCTGCATCAAATTATACTGCAAGCATTAAAAAAAATATCGATGAGTCTGATATCAGCCTTCTCATTGAACGTGCTTTTTTATTTTTCAATGTTTATGTTCATGATAGTGCGTTACTTTTTTGTTGTTATTATTAACTATTTTTAAATCTTACGTGACATGCCGTTGTGGCTGGATAAAAGTTTGTGTTTATTTTTCAAACACCTTCGTTTAGTAGGTAGGAATGTAGTTATGAACAAGTACGTACTTGTAATATTAGTTATTTTGTTATTAGTTTATTATTAGTACCTATGTATTATGTATTACCAGTTAAATAGTAAAATAAATACATATAATGATAAATTAACTGTGGATTATTTCATTTACGTTGCGTTACGTGGCTTCCGTGTGGGTAGCTCGCTGTTTATTCCAAAATTAACAAAGTAGCTCAACACATTGAGAGGTTGGCGACCACTGCCCTAGACTGAGTCACGAATCACCACTGCTCCTCAGAAAGTCGTATATCTTGATTTGAGTACAACTAATTCATGTAGGTTTTTTTTTCTAAACAAACAATATTTAATAGAAAACGGTTAAAAAAAATTGTTTACTCAATCACCAGTAACTTTGGCAAATTGTTCACTTAATATTTTACATTGAACTTTTATATTTACATGATAAAATAGTAATCTGGCAAATGATCAAAAATGATTAGTCGCTTAGGTAGGTACAATGTGACGAAAAAAGTATTTGACATTTTTTCTTATGCAACAAAAAATATTTTAGAAAAACATTTGCTTTAACGTCAGTTATATTGCCAATTTAAAAAAAAAACAAATACATCGAAATTATTCAAAAAAGTTTTATAAAAATAATACTACTGAAAATGTATATCAGGAAACTCATATATTTGAAAAAGAGGGAAAATAATTGTAACTTAAATATGACCAAGGCGTAACATAAAATAAATAAAACGCTAAGCTATATGTCGTAAAATAGAAGCGACCGTTCGGAAAACAACTACTCCTTTGGCTAATATCTCAACAGGTATTTAATTATGTTCAAAAGAAAGACAGCAGAGATAGAAATTAAAGGTAGAGTTAATTTCTATCTCTGCTGCCTTTCCTTTGCATATAATTCAATACCTGTTGAGGTATTAGCCAAATGAGTATGGTCACTCCTATTTTGTGACATATGACTTTGAGTTTTATGTGTTTTATTTCACATATTTGATTTGAAGACAGTTATTCTATCAAGCAATACTCTCCCAGTAATTTCAAAATCCAAATGAACTACAAACACAGCTACATCAATATGAAACAAGAATTTCTATGACAATAGGTTTTTGGGTCAAAAATTCTTCAAAAGTATTCCAAGAGAGGCCATAGAAATACAAGATTATATAAAAATATATAAAAATCTGTAAAAAAATTTATAACGAAAACACCGCCTAACTTTTTTCGTAATATTTTTGAATAGAATATAACAATTTCTAAAAAGTGTTAGACTGTTTGTTGTATGGAATAAGTAAATCCAAGTAGATTGTTGTAATGTTAAAGTACATGGTAAATCTATCAAATGTTTTTCTTCTTCTAATTTTGACATATAAAGTGATATTTTTTGTAATCGCAGCAAGTGTCAAAATGATCTTATTATGTCACCAATTGCAAAAAGAGCAAATACAAAACGTACCTTTTTTGTTTTAAAATCAATAATATACATTATATTATTGAAAGTTTATATCAAAGAAGAGCAGGTTGACTTAAAACATTATAAAATAGAATTTGTTTAAACTTACAACGTAGTAATAATGCTGTTTTGGTTCTTATTTTCCATTCTAAATCAACACCAGAATAATTAAAACACAATACTTGACCAAATAACCCACTTTTTTGAAAACCAAATAACTTAAATAGGCAATATAAATACACTACAAGTCGTTGATCATAAATATGATGTTCTATTTGACAATCAAATGATGCATATGCAACTAACAATACAAGAAAGTAATATTGGTTGTCTGCATATCAGTCATGTTTTACCAAAACGCAATGTTATAAATAATCTAGTCAAAAATTAGAAAAAATATTGTATGTAACAAATTAAGAAATGTCGTTTTATATATAAATAGATATTATAAGATTGCGTATTTATATTTTTTAATATTTTATTTTTTTAATTTTTCATATTTTTGAAATTCCTACTTCTACTGTTAAATTGTTATATTTTTAGGTTATATCTTTTGTTTGTCAAGCACAATCTGTCATTGTACTAACGCAACTCGAAAAAATCGCAATTTTGAGTAAGAGTATAAAACAGATGTAAAAAATACACAAAATTTAAATGCAACACCACCACATAATGTATACTATTTAAAAAGTTATGTTAATTTGGTTCTTGTTGTAAACATACAGACAGTTAATCTTAAACAAAGATTTTGTCAAAAACGCCACTCTCCTAATTATATTAGTTTTTGCATTGATAATGCGTTATGTAAACCTACTTTTAATGTTCGCCACTTGTTGCTTTTAAACTTGTTATTTTTATATATTCAGTACATTAATCATTAAACATATATTTCACGAACAGAAAAAAGTTCTAAACGATAACTTAACTACACATTTATAGTTTTTTTTTTTCTTAAAGCTTTGTATACGGAAAAAATAGAAAAAAGTGATTACTTTTTTGCGCGGCGTCGTCAAAACTATAACTGAATGACCCCAGTAAAGACGCCAAGCGTCAGTAGTCGTTACTTAAAAGATATTTTTAAAACAGTGACGTAGATACGATAGCAGGATATTGGTCGAATTTTTTGGTCAATAGAAAACGTACAAAATTACTTGCCAGGACTGGAATTTAGGAAAACAATGATTGATGATTGAAAATGGATGGAAAATTTTAAAAATAAAATATTTTTTTGAGCTTATTTAATATAAAGAATCTAATATTAACGTTATTATACGAGCCCAAACAACTAAGTATGTTCGAACGATTAAGATTTTGTTCACGAATTAAGTAGGTTTTAAAATACTTTGAGGTAATTGGCAGCTACTTTTAAATTTAAGAACATGTTTTTCGACATTTATTAACAGCTACCGATTAGCATTGTTTCATTATACAATTTATTTTTATATCGGACGGTCAATGAATATTAGACATTCCAACGACCTGTCAAACAATAGCTTTCAGGAAGGGCTTGTAAATCTAAGAGGATTGCGACATAACCTTCCATTTTGGAAGCTACTTTTATTTGAAATAGTGAGTCGCGAAGCCTGCCAATTTATAGAAAATGTAGGTACAAGCGGTTTTTTTTTTAATAATATTTTTATTGTTTTCGGCATAAAATATTTAAATTGAATCCATTATTAATGATTTCACGTATTTTAGATAGACTACATTGTATGTCGCAACCCTTTAGACATACCAAACCTGCATTTTATTTATTTGGAATGTCCAATTATTAGTAGGCATTGAAAACAAAATATGTTATTTATCTGATTATCTGTCAGTAACTGACAGTAACAGAGAAGTGTGCAAATGTGAAAGTAGCTTTTTAACTTCCAACGGGAATTGCAAGTACGAGCGGTAACTGCAAGGGCAAATTTATAAATCGGCCTTTATGATTTGTACTTATTCTGTTTTAAAATAGTGAAAAGTGTACCTATTGTCGCACAATGTAAAGAAAATAGCGAGGGTCAAATTTCGTTTGGCCGAAATCACTTGCGTAAAAATTATAGCCATGGCAATTAACAAAAACCTCAATCTCTTGATGAGTAAATGCATGATTGCCAAGTTACAGATGATTTAATTTAGCTTAAATCAGTTACGGAGAAAGTGTTGCCATAGAGACACTTGTTATGGTAACGACTAAACAAAAAGTCATCCCGTAGTTGGCAAGTTACAGGTCATTTAATTTTCACTTTATTGTAGCTGAAGTCGGTTACGGAGAAACCGTTACCGTAACAACACTTGTCATAGAGTCGAATAAACAAAAAACTAAATCCGGTGGTGAGGAAATAAGTAGTTACCTCTTATATTTGGATTAACTCCTAACATATCCTAATCTAAACTAATAAGAAACAAAAAACAATAACATAAACGTGTTCTATTACCTTTAGGTGGTCGATATATAATTCCAATGCAAACGCGAAAACCGTTTATCGTAAATTTAATCCACATAAGTCAGAGGAATTAAATTCAACTAATTGTAAACCAGTAATATAATTATTTAAATAAAGACCAACACCACCAACTCTAGATTGTCTATCAAGTCGGTAAAAATTGAATCCAGGAATTGAAATGGTGTTTGTATCAATATTTGCAGACAACCATTTTTCAGTAACAGAGCAATACAGTCATTCATCAAAATTTGTCACAAGAGAACAAATGTTCAAATTACAAAGTCTAAACATTTTAAACATAAAAATAAATAAAATTAGAATAGATTAAAAAAATGTATCAAAAAAATACGTGTGGCACTCGTGGACTGCCGCGGTAAAGCTATTGCATAGCATTTTTTTATCAACTTATACCATTATAATTATTTATTTTATTTATGCAGTATTTTTTTTTCTTTGATATTAATTCAAGTTACACTTTTTGAGCGTGGTGACCGATAAGAAAACAATTTTTTTTCTTTTATTGAATAAATGAGAAGTTTGTTTAAAATATTTTTATTATCTAACAATACATGTAGGTTATTCAGGAATTTTTATTTAAAACTATAGGTTTATGGTAACTGAAATAAGAAACATAAGTTTGAGACTTGATATCCTCTAAATATCTGGAAAATACCTCGTCAATGGTGGTCTCATATTTTGTTGTGGATTCTTGTGGATCATTATTCATTTTCAAATTCAATGTTTCCGAAATTGTGTCTAAAAGAGATAGAATCAGTTATGATCAGTTAGCTAGTACGCATACGTTTAATCGCACGCACACATACACCGTGCCAAAGTCTGCCGAACTGAAACGACGTTAGACGATGCACGGCTTTCAACGCCGCACCGCTGTGCCGGTCGGAGTGGGGGGTGTTAGGTTTATTTTCATTACGGAATTTCTTTTTCGATTTTTTTCGATTTTTCGGTTTGTGGATTTTTTTGATTTTTGGATTTTTCGATTTTCTTTTATTGAATAAGTGAGAAGTTAATATTGTTTAACGCCGCACCGCTGTGCCGGTCGGAGTGGGGGGTGTTAGGTTTTTTTTTCGTTACGGAATTTCTTGATTCGGTCGCCGCGCTCAAAGCCCGCGATAAAAGCTATGCAATAGCTTAAAAATACTATTCTAGATAGCCTACCTTGCTCTTTAAAATGTCTACATGGAATTTAAAAGTTGGACCCTCGTGGTCACTATTTTAGTGTCCAGTGGCGTGGCTTGTGTTGTAATTACGGTTAGATAAATTCATGCAGAATTTTTCCTGTTTGGGACATTCTTTTTCTTCTTCTTTGTGTTCTTCAGAGCAACTGGGACAAACCATTCTAGTCTTGCATTCACTTCGTTTGTTATAAAATTGTTGACAATTAAAACATCATGGTATTTCTAAATCTCTGCATACCTTTCCCTACCTAGACAAATCTTTATGTTTATAATCTGATGAAATGCATTTGGTGTGCATTCACAGATGACAGTTTTGGTTTGTTTTCTAATATTTTTTCTGATAAAATTAACTTTTACCTCCCCACATATTCCGTTTTGATCTTTTACAAAATCTTCTATTTCCTCATTGGTTAAATCCTGAGTTACATTAACGATTTTAATTCTTGGGAGTTTTAATTTAGGTACTCAATTCCGTATCATATTCATCTTTAAGTGTGTTATTGAAAGCCTTCTTTAATATATTCAACTCGCTTTTATTTTGACACTGATTTTAATATTACCAGATTTGCTTTGTTTTATGTTAGTTACTGTGATTTTGAGTTTGGTCGGATTAATCTTAGATAATGTATCTTTTTTTGTTTGATCATGTAACGACTGCTCCTTTGATCTATTAATTTAGGAAGGTTAGATTTGACTTCTATACCAGTTGTGGTGACCTTGTCTTGTTTCAAAACACTATGCTTTTCCAAATTTTAAATTTTTTCTTTCAAAAGTTTTATAATTAGTTCCTGGTCTTCAATGATTTTATTTTTATCAGCTATTGTGGATTTTAAAATGTCTATAAACTATAAATTCCTACATTTCTTGCAGTTAAATTTTAGTGTATGGTATGTATGTATTATAGATTGGAGTTAAGTAATCTAATATTTAAGTAAGTAATCTAATTAAAAATCTCTTTGTATGCCACATTTCTGGTACGGCTCTTATCTGCTAATATCACCAGATTGCATGCGGAACTGACTCTCTAACAGGTCACTTAAACTGTCTATGAGAAAAATAGTCCTACGTTAGGCTGTCAGGACATCAATTCACTTTTCATATTATTCATACCAGGACGTGAGAAGTTTCATTTATTTGTTTTTAATTATTTTTATTAGTTATTAGTATTGTATTTATTATTTCCTTTATTATATATTATTATTTATATATTTTTATTTATTTTTATATCACCGCCGTTTCCCCCCCTTAAAATGTGAAAATCCAAAATCCTGAAACAGGTCAATATTTATTTATAGTGAGTAGATACAGTTCCAATTTTCAAGTTCCTACTTTTAAAAAATCTATACTTCCATTTAAACTTTCACCCCCATTTCCCCTCTCTAAAACGTCGAGAAAGGAGTAATTATGCCAAATTTCAAGTCAATTGGGCTTATAGTTTTGGAGATCTCGTGATGAGTCAGAGAGTGGTATTTTGCTTTTTAAATAGATATACAGTGCTTCTCAAAAGTCCCCTACCCACCTCTTTTCTTTTGAACGGTGATACTTAGATAGATGAAATTTGGAGGGTAAAAATGAACTATTGCAAGCTTCTCTACTAGTGGCAACAGGTGACGTAGCAGGCAACGGTGACGTCATCAGGCAACTGAAACCAATAATATTAAATGGGACCTTATTTTAACTATCAAAAATATCGTAAATTAAAAAAAAATAGTATGATTGAATAGGCATTCTTAATACCTTTAGAACGAGGTGTCACTTGATATAAGGTCCCATTTAATATTATTTACTCCAGTTGCCCGGTGACGTCATCGATACCTATTACGTCATCTGTTACCACAAGTAAAGAAGCTTACAATAGTTCATTTTCACCCTCTAAATTTCATCAGTCTAAGTATCACTGTTCAAAAGAAAAGAGGGGGGAGGGAACTTTTGAGAAGCACTGTATAATATGAATGTTACACATACCTAGGTACTATTTATATTTTGTAAAATCCATAGTTTCAACTAAAATTAAAATAAAAGAGTTATTTAATTTTTTTTGCGTTTTTCTCAAAACTTACCTTTCCAAACTGTACTTACCTTTTCCCTTATTAACAGGGCAAATTAATATTCTAATCTTCATTTAGAAAATTAATAAATAAATAAAGTAGAAAAATAAATGTTCAAAGCCATATCTACATATATGGAATTTTTTTTTATTATGAATTTAAGGAAAACATTGTACATGGTCTAAAATCTAAAATACAATCATCAGATATTAAATTGTATTAGTTATATAGGAGGTTTGTTAAACAAATCATTTTTGCTCGAGAGTAAAGTAATTCATTTTTAACAAACCTCTTGTATGACTCATCAAATTTAATATCTGATGGATGTAATTTAGTTTTTAGACCATGCACAATTTTTTATGATAAATAATTTTTTTTCCTAAATTTATTAATAAAATTTATTCTTCATGACTAAAAGATTGCTACATGCTACAATTTTGGTGAGATTTGAACTGTACAGTCCATCATATCAGTTCAAAACTCAACTTGAAGTGTTCGATACCAACAGAGGTAAAAAGATCTGGTATTTTTTTAATCTCTAGAATTCAGCCATTTAAAAAAATCAAACTTGGAACTAATACATGTTTTATGTCCAGTTAAAAGCAAAAGGAACAATTCTCTAACATAAGGTAATAAGGACAAGTCAAAAATGTCTGTTCTCCAAAAAATGTAAACTAGAAACATTAATAGGTATCAGTCAACATTGTCGTGGTGTTTCACTGTTTATAGATAAATTTATATCAATTATAAATTCGACTTTTTAATTGTGAGCATTAAATTTGTGTATTTCTTATAATGTGTGTATTTATATTAAAAATGAAATTTAAGAATAAGTCCCCAGCAATCCTATAGGGTGTTTTAGGGAGCCATATTTCTTTTCACAAATTCTGGATGTAACATAAATACAACATTAAGATTGATGATGAATTTTGGGAGTGTGTACGTTTTCTTTCAGCACCCCAAAATACAAAACTTGCATTGCTGGAAAATAATGGTGTTTTGCTCGACAAATACAAGCGTTTTACTGTAAGTTTGCTGTACAACTGGTACAAGATCAAATAATGCTATAATACAGCGAAATGTTGTATGGTCCCTTATCCTTATCCAACCCTAAGTACAAAAATTTTGTTTCTTGTGATAAATTGATATCTACAACTACAAATTTACATTATTAAGATTTTGGAACATTGATGTCTGATCCATTGTGTTTTATTTCTGTTTACGTTTACACGTTAATAAATTGCCACACAATTCAGTTAGTTAGATTTTTAATTAAGTTTATTAATAATAAGCATTAGTTACCTGAAATTTCCTTTAAACCACATAATAAAAGATCTTCTGCCTTTCCAACCCATTTGTCTTAAATACATGACGAAAGCACGGAAACTAAATTTAAATTATTATTAAACGAAACTCAGAAACACTATTGTAATGATAATATCTAAAAACAGTTAAAACCTCAAAAATACAAAAGCCGGCTTAAAAGCAACAGGTAAACAAAATAATAAACAAAACAAATATCAGGTGACAATGACAAATGACAGCAATCTGGGGTGCGTTCAGAAATCGAGATCGTAAAATTTTCAATCGTTCTGACAAAATTCGTCGAAACGTTTATTTTTGCCGGATAAATACGAATGGTAAGTGCAAGTATTGTTAAATAAAGTTTTTAGTCCTTTCTGTTATCTGAGATTGTAGGAATTATCAAAAATTAGTAAATAGGTAACGTCATTGACGTTCACATAGACTTTTTTATGTAAAAATTCAATTCATTACCTTTTTTCTTGTGTCATAAAATTTTATCATTTTCTATAATGAAATTACCATCGTTTCCGACAACTAGACTTACAGATACCCGCCGATCTCCATCGGGCAACTCGGGGAAGAGTGAGCGCCATAAAGCACAGAGCGCGCTCCGAGTACGTGATATGTGGCAAGCCGAACACAAAAGAATACGCTCTGAGTTCCAAAACGACCACAATTGAGGCTTACCGAGCGCACTCTGAGTACAGCGAACGCCAAACCGAACTCAGCCGCAGAGTGTACCTGTCGACTCTCAACTGTCAACCGGCGTCACTCACTAAAGTCCTAACCCTATTTTTAAACAAGTTTATGTATGTTTTTCTTCAGTTCTTCTGTGTTTCTCAGATTAAACATTTTTATTGTATCGTAAATTGTAATCGTAATCTTTAATTCTCAATAGATATTTTAATAATGTCCGAAAACCAACTATCAGCTGTCGAAACAGAATTATACGATAGACAAATACGTTTATGGGGAATAGAATCTCAGGAAAAGTACATATATTTTTTCGTTATTAATTACCAATTTGTAGACACCTTCGTTGTAAAACTGATTTTATTTTATGTATATTTATATAATGTACACTCAAGTACAATACCTATACCTAACGCAGGTTTAATAGGTTTATGTTACCTTTGAATTCTACTATTGTAAATTTTTTTGTTAAATGAATTTTGAAATTAGCATAAGTCTAATTTCATCTTTCCTATGTTTACCTAAGACCTAAATATAATCTCCAGCAATTCCTTATACTAAATCACTGTTAAATATTTTATATTACAGAACAATATTCTACGATTAAACAAACTAGAGTGAGAACGTTTTAAAGTTAACAATTTTCATTCTTGCTTAGCATAAATACGAACATTTTTAATGATTTAAAAGGTATCCTACAATCATTCATAAACTTCTAAGGTTCTTTTCTTTTATTGTATAAAAAGAGTCCATTATTATATTTTTATTTTAGATTAAGAGCAGCAAATGTTTTGCTTATTAATATCCGAGCTTTGGGCTCAGAAATTGCCAAAAATATACTTTTATCTGGAATTAATTCATTAACTATATTGGACGATGGAATTGTTACTGAAGAAGAACAAGAAAAAAACTTTCTACTCAGTAAGGACAGTAAAGGGAAAAAGGTATACAATTAATTTTATTTATGCATCTAGCTTGTATCAAACTTTTTTTTTATGTAGACATACATAAAAAGTAGCTGTTGTGTTATTAATCTGCATTTTACAAAAATTAATCATTTATTCTTAATTTTTACCAGATTGCAGAAGAAGTTTTACTGAAAGCACAAGCTCTTAATCCTTTGGTTAAAATAAAAGCTGACACTGATTCTCCAGCTTCTAAGGATCCCAGCTATTTTAAAGAGTTCACCATTATTGTTGCTACCTGCATTAAAACGGATTTGCTGTTGAAAATTGACAAAGTGTGCAGAGCCAATAATGTCAAATTCATTTTTGGAGATGTATTTGGAACTTTTGCATATTCTGTTTCTGATTTTCAAGATCATGAATATCACGAGTAAGTTTTTAAAGGTTTAAAATAATTTAATCGATATACTAAAGGAAATGGTTATAAAAGTAAACATTTATGAACTGATTTCTTGTCCCAGTACAGCACTATTACCCATTATTAACTTAACCTTTTGTATATATGTACAAATATTCATTTAGCAAGTGTAATAATGAAATTAAAATCATCATTTTTAATTAGAGATCAAGTTCAGTTAGCTGGGAAGAAAAGGACGCATGAAGGAGCAGAAAAAACCACTGTAAAAGTTCAAGGTGTTGTGAATTATCCAGAACTTAAGAAAGTCCTAATATTACCCAATACAAAACAGAATGCAGATTGTATTAAAAAATCTAAACGGCGAAACGAGTTGTTCTTCATTATGTTGTGTAAGTATGTAAACTAGAATCAATTTATGATTGATTATATATAAATAATTAACAATAATAATAATAAGTAACTATGAATACAAGTGTTACTGCATACATGAAACATCAGTAAAGATGTGTTTTTAAAATGTAAACCTTTAAGTACTGTTTTAAAAATATATCAAGAAAAGACTTGTAATGTTTCAGGCTTAGTGAGTTGAAACATGTAACTGACAGAGACATACATTTATTTTGCATATCCACAATATTATAATGCTTACATGAATTTGTACAATTATTATTTAAAAGAAATACTGACATTACTTACTTGACCTGAAATCACTTAAATACTAAATGTTCAAAAACTATTTAGTCTACAATTAAAACACACTAAACTCAACTGCATTTGGTTGGTCCTTAATTGCAATGTTATCACTAATTTATTTATTTATTTGGGACACAAACACGACACACCCACGAAAAATATACAAATGAATATTAGGTACTTAATAAAAAAAAAAGTGTGTCTGTATTGGTAATTTTAGGTTAAATGAAAAATAATCTTAATCCGAAATAATTGTAACTAATTCAATGGAATTATTGTTAAATAATAGTTAATCGGTTATTAACTATTTATTTTAATTGAATGTATTTAGTTTTTAGTTGTAATTAAATGCAGTGGCAGATCGTCTTTGTAATATTTGTCAAGGGGATACAATATTTTATATACTAAACCTCTTTTTAAATAGTGATAATGTTCCTCTTGGTGGTTTGCCTGATTTAGGTATTATTACCTTGACCACTTTCTATATCTAAAGTACTTTAACCCTCTATTGCATGAATTAATTATAATTTTCAAAACTGCTTCAAATAATTAAAATTTAATCTTAATGTAGAAAATAAGAAAATAACATAATTAACACTTTTTTTGGAAACCCACCACTTCCCCCATTTTTTTAATATTCCCTTTTGGGTGCATTATGCATTCAAAGATAAAAATCCCATTGGTATTGAACGTTTATTGAAAAAATTTTGCGTAACAAAAAAAATTATTCATTCATGAAACTGGACGAAAAACATTTTTTTTTTTTTTATTAAAGCATAAATGAACTTTGGTCTAGGTTCTATATAATTTCTTTTCACTGGTGGTTCAGAAGTTGACGAGCTTGGGCGACCTCGCTTCTGAGATGTTGTGAGCCCTTTCTTGGGTTCTTCAGTTCCTGGGGTCATTCGAGGTGCTTGGGTTTTTAAATTTTTCAGAGGATTCTCATCTTCTTCTAAAGACTTATCATCTTCTTCTGAAGGCTTGTCATCTTCTTCTGAAGACTTGTCATCTATAGAAAACTTGTCATCTATAGAAGACTTATCATCTTCTTCAGAAGAGTTAGAGTTATCATCTTCTTCAGAAGAGTTATCATCTTCTTCAGTGGACTCATCATTTTTACAACATAAATTATTGGAGGATCCCTATATCAATAATTCTTATACGTTTGTATTTCCATCTGACAGCTCACTATCTTCACTATCAGCAGGTATTTCTCTGACTCGAAAGTTGTATGTAGTTTTACTACGTCCATAAAATGGTTTCGGATTTATTGAAAAAATTTTCGGATCCATATTCTGAAAGAAAACCGTTTTATTTACCAACAATAAATAAATTAATGTATTTTAGTTTTCAATGCATATTGTTCCCGAGCGGCCACATACATTTATGGGAATCATTTTCACATAATTTCATGCGAAAGTAGCTCTTTTATTTTTAAACATACATTATATAGATATATGAACTTAATCTACATATTTATTAGTTGAAATCTTACCTTTATCTGCCAATAACAAATAAAAATATCAAAGCATGCACAATTAGGCATTCCAACGACCTGTCCAAATGGCTACCAGTGGGTAATGACAGTTTAGATATGGCAACCCTGTTGTCATGTTGTCATTAACAGGGTAAATGATACATATATAGTTATATAGATTGCTCAAAGCTGGTCGTTTACGAGCGGCCATATTGCCTGGCAAATATTTATTAATTTAAATCGGTTTAGCAAAAATGTGTTTTAAAACCAATTTTTAGCCTTCAGATATTTAAAAAAAATAATTGCTTACATTTTTACTTCAAGGCAAAGCTTATGTTTATTTTGAAAAATATGGATGATCAATCTATGTAACTATCTATTTCATTGACCTTGTCAAATCACCAGGCCTACAGGGTTGCCATGATTTTGCCATATCATAACCCGTCAGAACCCACTGGTAGCAGTGTTGCCAGTCTAGTACAATTGTACTAGATCTAGTACATTATCTGAGAATCTGGTACTCTAGTACACTCGAAACAATATCTAGTATTTTTTTCAGCGTATCTTTCCATTTGAAGTGTAAAATATATTGGTCAAAAATTACAAGAGAAATTAAAATAGTTGTTAAAAATTACTTCAGAGATAAAATAGCAGACATTTCTCGAGAGATAAAACATTGTTTAAAAATTGCACGAGCGATCAAATATTGTTCAAAAATGACTTGAGAGGTAAAAAAGGGTGTTAAAAATTGGTCTAAGTATAAAATAGTATTAGAAATTGCTTGAGAGGTAAAATATTGTTCAAAAATTGCTCTAGGGATAAAAATACTGTTAGAAATTTAATGAGAGATAAAAAGATTTAATAATTTTTCCAGAGATTAAATAGTATTATAAATTGTTAAAATCGTGTTCAAAAATTGCTCGAGGTAAAATAGTATTACAAAATGTTAAACCCTTGTTCAAAAATTGATCGAGGGATAAAATACTATTGAAAAATTTGTTGAGAAATAAAATATTGTTCAAAATTGACTCAAGAGATACCTACTATTAGAAATTTCTCGAGAGATAAAACATTGTTTGAAAATTCCTCGAACGATAAAATACTATTAAAAAATACTCAAGAGATAAAATATTGTATAAACATTGCTCGAGATATAAAACATTGTCAAAAATTTATCGGGAGTTAAAATATTTTTATAAATTTGTCGCGAGTTAAAATATTTTTATAAATTTGTCGCGAGTTAAAATATTGTGCAGTTTGCTAAAGAGATAAAAAGTTGTTAAAAATTGCTCAAGAGATAGAATAATGTTAGAAATTTATCGAAAGATAAAATATTGTTTAAATATAGCTCAAGAGATAAAAAAAGGTTTAAAAATTGATCGAGAGATAAAATAGTATCATAAGTTATTAAAATCATATTAAAAAATTACTCGAGAATTAAAAAATACTATTAAACATTTCTCGAGAGATAAAACATTGTTTAAAAATTGTTAGAAAGATAAAAAATGTTAATAAAAATTGCTCTAGAGATCAAATAGTGTTAGAAATTGTTAAAATTTTGCTCAAAAATTGCACGAGAGATCAAATATTGTTCAAAAATAGCTTGAAAGGTAAAAAACTGTTAAAAATTGCTCGAGTGATTAAATAGTGTTAAAAATTTTACAAAAAATTTTGTACAAACATTGTTCGAGGGATAAAACATTGCTCGAGGGATAAAAAAAAGTTGTTAAAAATTGCTCGAGTGATAGAATACTGTTAGAAATTTATCGAGAGGTAAAATATTGTTTCAAAATACTTAGCTCAAGAGATAAAAAAGATTTAAAAACTGTTCGAGAGATAAAAGAGTATCAAAAGGTATTAAAATTTTATTCAAAAACTGCTCGAGAGATAAAATAATGTCAGAAATTTGTCGAGAGATAAAATATTGTTAAAATTGTTGTGTTCGTGTTCTCTATAAACCTTTTTTTGCTCTTTAATGATCATACTTCATAATTAGAAAAATCTAGTAATTTTATAGAATCTAGTACATTTTTATGAAATCTGGTACATTTTTTAGATAAATCTGGTACATTACCAAAATATATTCTGGCAACACTGACTGGTAGCCATTCAGTTTGGAATGCCTAATATAACCTCGCATCAACAAGTGTTAACAAATAAATGCCACAAAGCGCGCGAAATTCCTTTCAATGAGAAGTGCGCCGTTGTCAGTTCATTTTGATGTGTTCCCAGAAGAGGCTTTCATGAATGTGGTGAAGCGTTGTAGCATTTCAGAATCGTTAGTTATTTGTTTGCGTTCCCTTTCGGTTACAAACTGCAATAGAGGGTTAATATGAAGGATGCTTTAATAAGATTTTCCTAGGAAATTGTTTTAGTATTTCCTTGATAATTAAATCAAATCCTGGTCTTTTTTTTGGTTTAATTATTTTTTTTATATTAAAGTGGGTACTTTTGGAGTTGTGAGACTGTAGTTACACTTTTCTTGAATAAGGTTATCACAGTTTTCATTTGGTTAAAATAATCTAAATATAATCTCAATCATTTCTAAATTTTCTTTTTTCTTATAGCTTTGATTGAATTCAGAAACAAGAAGAGTCGAAATCCTTCGCTCGAATCAAAGGAAAACGATATTAAAACTCTACAAGACATCAAAAAGGACATTTTCCAGTTGTATCAAGTGGATGAAACAAAATCAAAACTCGATGCGGATATTTTTGAAATCGTTTTTGGTGAAGCGATACCAGTTTGTGCAGTGTTGGGAGGCGTTATCGCGCAAGAAGTTATCAAAGCTGTATCAGGAAAAGAAGTTCCGATAAATAACGTATTTTTATTTGATCCTATTACCTATGATGGGAAGGAAGAAACTGTTGGCGTCTAAAATGTTCAATGCTTAGAATTTTAAGTTGTATTTTTGTATTGCTATTTCTTAATTTTGTGATTTAATATTTCTATTTAAAAAAAAACCTGAAATAAAAAGAAATCAGATGAATTTTTGAATGTTTTATTATAGTTTTAACCAATTTTATAAGACCATCGCAGGTTGCAGATACAAGTGTAGCCTTTTTACTTTCCTGCCTGTATATCCCTTACAGACCTGAGTGTGCAATAATAAGTCAAACACAATATATTTTATCGTTTCCTATTATCAGAAGTCATAAAAAGTCACTAATTTTTTCAGATTTGTCCAACCATTATTTTTACAAAAAAAAAAACAGGCTACAATAATATACCTTTTGGGTCCATATCACTTTTCCTCACAATTGTGAGTATGTCATACGTAAACATTGCACTTGCTACAACATATTCTTGTTCTGCTAGTACAAGATTGTAGTCTGCAACAAAGGGGATGTTTTAAGTCATCATTTACTGGCCAGTGTTCATATCCATCAATACCAGGAAGGGTAGCTGGAATTATTCTTTTCTTCTTATGTTTCTCGTCTCCTGTTTCATTATTTTCTAAATCACTTATTTCCTCAAACTGAATCCTCCTCTTTCTTGTGTTCCCAATTAAAAACTCGCCAACTGCTATACGAAATGTCAAAAAATCCATGATATCCTTTCTTTGAAAATTGTTTGATTTGCAGTCTTCAACATACTCCATCCAACTATTTACTAAAGAGAGATCAAACAAATGTAATATGTCTTTAAACGACCATTTTCGCGTCTTGAAGAAAGTTCTGTAACACTCTTATCATTTGATCACAGACATCCACTCCTCCCATTTTTTTTATTGTATGTATAAATGACGTTAGAGCAGCTGTAAGGGGTTTTCTCGCCACAAAGAAAACGGTTCCTTACGAATGGCGCTGGTTACGGACGGTTCTCGAGCGCCAGATTTTTGGTAATGGTTTACTCCACAAACTCTCGAAACGGCGTCGAAAGTACTCGGGTAGCTACAGATGGAGATGAAAAATTCCAGGGGTCAAAGGTCACTTAGACGGTAATAGTAGGCCACAAGTAACGGGCTTTAATCGTTGCTTGGGCTGGAACAGAATTTATCACTAGCTGAAATATAAGGGGGGGAAATAAAGTAGGGAATTATTAACCAGTAATACGGCAGGTTAACATTGACACATATATTGTGAATAACTATTTACAACAAAAAAAGAAATTAAATATTTAACGCCCACCCCGGTTGTGGTGATAGTCATTATAACCCTGAATAAAAAAAAAGAAACAAAACGGACGGTATTGATTCGCGACTGGTCTCAATCAGACGTCAAAATTAAAATAAAATGTATGTTTCGGTTGTAGAGAAAAAAATTATTAACTTGGCTCTTTACTCGGTAATTAACTGTTTAACCGTGGTATCGGGAATTAAACTAAAATGTAGGTATTTTACTATTTAGGTGAGGAAAAATTAGCTAAACGGTCAAAGAGAGTGCAAGGAGACAGGGACGCGAAAGAATTACCTATAGTAAATACACGGAAAGAAAATAAAAATAAATTTATACCCGGGGTAGCCTATTATCCCAGAATGAGCTGATCGCCATCACGAGCCCACTCAGACAGGGTAATGAAGCTATTTTTGATTTCTACAACTTGCAGTTTGCACGAAAAATAAAAGAAGAATATAAAGGGGAAAAGAAAACTAAGCGGATAGCACCTAGTTCAAGAATGAACTGATCGTCATCACGAGCCCGTTCAGACAGGGACAGCATACTATTTAAAGTTATTTAAATTGACGGTAAAAGAGAAAAACAAATTATTATCGGAGGGAAGAAAATTACTAACGCGGATAGTACCTACTCCAAGAGTGAACTGATGGTCATCACGAGCCCGTTCAAACAGGACAGGATACTATTTAAAATTATTTAAAACTTGCGATTACAGATTAACTAAAAAAAATTATAAGACGGATAGCACCTACTCCAAGGGTGAACTGATCGTCATCACGAGCCCGTTCAGACAAGGACAGGATGCTATTTAAGATTATTCGAATATACGGTAAAAGAATAAACAAACTATTAAAAGAGGGAAAACGTCTCCTCGAAAACTCCGTTTACAAATATTCCTAACTTAATTACAACGCGGTACTTACTACACAAAAGTATTTATCAATAAAATCAAATTTAATTCCCGATTTAACCTATCAAAAGAAAAAAAATTCTTAATACCGACTAACAATCAAAAGTCTAAAATCCCCGGTTTTACAATATTACAGAATTAAATCCTATCATTTATTATTTAACTCAAATTCTATCCCTTTTTAAAGAAACGGTATTTTATTTGCCAAGAAATAAATTCAAATGTTTATTAATGAAATCAAATTTTTTCTTTTATCTAAATACTATCTATAAAAAAAAAATAAAGAAACGGTATCATTTGCCAAGAAACAAATTCTATTATTACTTTCCCATCTGTATAGATATAAGGAAAGTATAGGAATCATGATTTTTTTCGACCTCGAGTTTTTGACGAATTTTACGTTTTGAGGTCCCCTGAATCCGTTTTGACTATTTTCGCGATTATGTCTGTGTGTCGCATAACTCATGAACCGATACACAGAAAAACACCAAATTTTAAACTTAAGCTTTATTCCATCGTCCAATGAACTGATTAGTTTTTGGGCAGAGTCGGAACATCTGGGGAGGTACTTTATGGGAGGTCATTTTTATATTTTATGGAATATATCTGTTATTTACGTTTGGAGAAGAACATTCTTCAAATAAAAGTTACTTCTAATATTATTATCTAAAATTTTTATTCTATATAAAATTTTCCTAAAATGGTCCGTATTCGAAAAATTTGACAAAATGAAAAAAAAATATTTTTTTATAAAAATTGTTCAAATAAAGGTTGTTTGTAATATAATTCTCTATAATTTTTATTATATACATAATTTCTCTAAAATGGACCGTATTCGAGATATTTGAGAAAATGTGTAAATTTCGAATTTTGAAGAAAACTCAAAAACGGATAAAGAAAAAAACATTACATTTTAAATTTAAGTTTTATTTCGGCCTGACGTGAAATGATCAGATTTTGGACAAAGTGGGAACATCTGGGGAGGTAGTTTATAAGAGGCCGTTTTTATATTTTATGGAGTATGTCAAAATTTCCTGAAATGGTCCGTATTTTTGAGAAATTTGACAAAATGTGCAAAATTCTGATTTTTATGAAAATTGTTGAACTAAAAGTTGTTTGTGATATCGATCCATAATTTTTGTTTATATATGATTTTTCTAAAATGGACCGTAATGGAAAAATTGGAGGAAGAGTGCTAAATTTAAATTTTTCAGTATTTTCGTATTCAATGAATATCTATAGAAAAATGTTTCGAGGTAGATGTATGTGGAAAATGTATATATTTAGTTTATCCTCTAAATATTTATAGAGGTTGTATAAAATAACCGGAAAAAGCCTATAATAACTAGATAGGAAAGTCATGTGTTGGACACATCAAATTTTTTATTAATGAAATCAAATTAAATCTTTTAACTAAACACTATCTGAAAATATTCCTATTCCTAAAAGCTAATTCGGTTTTTAAAATATCAATATCAAGCGGAACAAGGTTTTTTACCTAACGGATTTGTAAATACACGGAAAAAATATCTACGGTGATTTGATTTCTAATGCGGCTTATTAGACTCAACTGCTGGCAACCAAAAATTATATCGAACTGATGTGATGCAGTGTTGCCAGAATATATTTTTGTAATGTACCAGATTTATCTAAAAAATGTACCAGATTTCATAAAAATGTACTAGATTCTGTAAAATTGCCAGAATATTTAATTATGAAGTATAGTAATTAAAGAGCAAAAAAAGGTTTATAGAGAACATGAACACAACAATTTTAAATAATATTTTATCTCTCGACAAATTTCTGACACTATTTTATCTCTCGAGCAGTTTTTGAATAAGATTTTAATACCTTTTGATACTCTTTTATCTCTCGAACAGTTTTTAATTCTTTTTTTATCTCTTGAGCTATTTTAAAACAATATTTTATCTCTCGATAAATTTCCAACAGTATTCTATCTCTCGAGCAATTTTGCAATTTTTAACAACTTTTTTATTTCTCGAGAAATGTTTGTATAAAATTTTTTGTACAATTTTTAACACTATTTAATCACTCGAGCAATTTTTATCAGCTTTTTTACCTTTCAAGCTATTTTTGAACAATATTTGATCTCTCGTGCAATTTTTGAGTAAAAATTTTAATAATTTCTAACACTATTTTATCTCTCGAACATTTTTATTAACAATTTTTAAACAATGTTTCAACTCTCGAGAAATGTTTAACAGTATTTTTTAATTCTCTAGTAATTTTTGAATAAGATTTTAATGACTTATGATATACTATTTTTATCTCTCGAACAGTTTTTAAACCTTTTTTTATTTCTTGAGCTATATTTTAACAATATTTTATCTTTCGATTAATTTCTAACATTATTCTATCTCTCGAGCAATTTTTAACAACTTTTTTATCTCTTTAGCAAACTGCACAATATTTTAACTCTCGACAAATTTATAAAAATATTTTAACTCTCGAGCATTTTCTAATAGTATTTTATCGTTCGAGGAATTTTTAAACAATGTTTTATCTCTCGAGAAATTTCCAATAGTAGGTGTCTCTTGAGTCAATTTTGAACAATATTTTGTTTCTCGACAAATTTTTCAATAGTATTTTATCCCTCGAGCAATTTTTGAACACGATTTTAACAATTTATAATACTATTTAATCTCTCGAAAAATTATTAAATATTTTTATATCTCATTAAATTTCTAACAGTATTTTTATCCCTAGAGCAATTTTTGAACAATATTTTACTACTACTATTTTATACTTCGACCAATTTTTAACACCCTTTTTACCTCTCAAGCCATTTTTGAACAATATTTGATCTCTCGTGCAATTTTTAAACAATGTTTTATCTCTCGAGAAATGTCTACTAATTTATCTCTGAAGTAATTTTTAACAACTATTTTAATTTCTCTTGCAATTTTTGACCAATATATTTTACACTTCAAATGGAAACATACGCTGAAAAAAGTAATAGATTTTGTTTCGAGTGTACTAGAGTACCAGATTCTCAGAGACTGTACTAGATCTAGTACAATTGTACTAGACTGGCAACACTGATGTGATGATTTTAATAGCATCTCATCGGTATCGTTCAAACAACTGTCTCTCTCCCAATCGAAATCCCACTTACGCTCAGACCCACCGCGCAGCGAGATTTCGAGTGGCGTTTGCGCATTTGAAAATTAACTGAGGATCGACAGTTCAATCGCGTTTAATATTTATTAAAAATGAAAATAAATTGATGAGGAAATTGACTTCATTACAATGGGTGTGTGTGTGCGCGCGAGCGTGAGTATGTGTTAGTGTGTATTGTGACGAAGTCACTAAATTTTATTTTTAGTTAATTTTAAAAATGTATATGTTAATTAATTCTCACCTGAGGGCATGTCGAAGATCCCCCGTATTTGTGTTCCCGTTTTTAAACAATTGCGAGAACCCTCGTAGGTTAAAACATTTCTATATTTGCCGAAATCCGAATGGGCATTTGTATATTCAATTTCGTATCAATTATCTACTTGTGTTTGTCAAGGTGCTGGTATGAAATTTTTTTAATTTTTAAATAGTAAACATTTGTATGTAGATGTAGTGGTGGTATTTTCCACTCTGAATTGTCGGGCTTCGAGCTTGCCTACTGAAAAGACATAAATAAGGTGACAAGTGAAAATTTGTTCTTTTTTGATTCCCGACCACCGTAAACTCTTTGCCCAATTTATTTTCTTTTTCGGAGGTTCTATTCGTTCTTGTCATGAGTGAAGGAGAAAATAGTCGCAAATATATCTGTTCCTAGACATGTTTCTCTAGGAGCGAAGATTCATATTAAATAGTCGGAAAATTCCCTTTAAGGTTGATTGACCTTGCAAGTCGTTCTCTTTTGCAGATTTTGAAAGTGGTATTTGTACCTACCTTATGTTAGAAAATAAATATGTTTTTATGTCTAGGAACCGAGATATTTGATTGCGACTATTTTCTCCTTGGGTTTGAAAAACACCCTATTTGCTTTTGCAAGTCGTTCTCTTTAGGACAGGTTAAAGTGGTATTTGTACCTAACTTATGCTAGAAAAAATATTTTTCTGTTTAGGAACGGAGATATTTTATTTATATTAAATAGTCAGAAAATTCGCTTTGGGGCTGAGAAACACCCTATATTTATCGGTTTGGAATCTAACTTTACTGTGATATGATGGAGTTTTCTGTAAAAAAAAAACAATGAATGTAATTTACGACAGTTTGACATGTTCAACCATCCTGTTTGCGTTAATTTATGCGAGATCCGTTCTCTCCTCATGATACCACAAATTATCCGTAGATCAGAATTTTGTCACTTTTGAATATGACGCAGGGAGCGTACCCAGACAACACACCAAATCCCAGAGATATCTTTTGTGGATATCCAATATATCCACAGGATATCAGAAATATTCCGTGGATCTAATATGGATATCCAATGTCCGTCTATATCCAGAATATAGAAGATATCCTATGGATTATCCAGCAAAATATCTAATGGGTATCTTCCAGACAATACAAGAAATCCCAGAGATATCCACAGAATATATTTTGTGGATATCCAATATGGATATCCAACCAAATGTCCGTCTATATCCCAGGATATAGAAGAATTCGGATATTCAGCAATATTTCATGGGTATCTTTAGTAGAGATTCATAAAAGTAACCAATGATTATTGAATAACGTCGAAAGAAAATAGCAGAGATAAAAAATATTTTCAACACTCGAAATATTTTCAACACTCTGCCTTTGATTTTGCCCACTAAGGAGAAAGTCATTCTTATTAGGACTCTTCAGCAATAAATGGAAATTCTCGACTCCAGTCTCTAATGGAGTCTGATTAGAACAAAAATTTCGATCGAATTCAATTACGGCGAGTCAAGCATGAGTAGATGCGAAAGTGGTATCGCCATCTATACTTAGTAAGCAAAATCAAATAACATCTAGTGGATATCCACGATGGTTTGCGTTCGTGCTCAGACTTTGATATATTTAGTGGATGTCCATGGGATATTGAATACACCTTAAAAAAATTAATTTTAAATATCTGAACGGTACTATTAGCCACAATGACGAGCACAATGACGTAATTTTTTAATAACTACTCAATATACTCACTTTCAGGAAGAAATTGAGTCCAAACGTTTTTCTAAACCTCTACGTAAGTTGAATGTTTTTTTAGATGATAACAATGTTCTTAGAGTGGGAGGTCGACTGCATAATGCATCTATATCTTATTCATCTAAGCACCCCATATTATTACCTAGACAAAGTCTATTAACTACACTCGTCATTCGCCACATTCATGAAAAGTATTTTCATGCTAGTTTTAGAAGTACTCACTTCTTACTAGCTCAACAGTTTTGGGTTCTATCCTCAAAACGAGTCATTAACTCAGTGATTTCGAAATGTTTACGCTGTTGGAAAACATCTCCTACCTCTTATCAACCCCCAATGGGAAATTTGCCGCTGTCTCGAGTGTCTGAGGTAAAACCTTTCGGTCGCTCCGCTGTTGATTTCGCAGGCCCATTTAATATAACTATTAGTCGTCACAGAGGAGTAAAAAGTTGCAAAGCTTACCTCTGTATTTTTGTCTGCTTGGCTACCAAAGCTGTACATTTGGAACTTGCCAGTGATTTATCTACACCAACATTTTTAGCCGCTCTACAAAGATTTATTGCAAGGCGTGGAAAAGTCTCACAGATGTACAGTGATTGTGGCACAAATTTTATGGATGCAAAACGCGAATTGCTTTCTCTTATGGAACAGGCCAGCGCAAGTGAAACTATTCAATGGTTTCCTAGCCCCGCCGTTTCTTGACCATGGAACCTTTAACCGCATTTCCCGTTCCCAGTTTCGAACATGTCCCCCTAAATCGCCTTTCTAGGTGGCAATTGTTACAGCGCATCCATCAAGATATTTGGCGTCGCTGGCATAAAGAATATTTTCATACCCTACAGCGCGGCCAAATGGTTAGACCCAGCTAACACCCCCAAACTTGGTACTTTAGTTTTGGTTAAAACCGATAATTTACCTCCTAATAAATGGTTGTTAGGCCGTGTTACTCAACTGCATTTTGGTAATGATAACATAGCTAGAGTAGCTACGGTAAAAACACAAAATTGTATTTTAAAACGGCCATTGGTAAAACTGTGTCCACTACCTAATAATTAATTATTTTTTTTTATATATGCTACCTGTAGTATTTTATAATGTTTTTTTGGTTTAATTCTATTATTTGAACTTTCTTTGTTTTTTGCTTTAATATTTAGTTTTTTTTTGGGGGAATTGTCTAATCAGTTTAAAAATGTATTATTTACATTTTTTCGGGGCAGGAAATGTTCCAGAATGAATTAATTCCTATTTTATTATTTAAATATTCGCGCTTTTTCTCAAATCGCTTACTTAAAACTTTGGCCCACACATGCGCTTCGTCTGACTGTAAGACAAGTGAAGCGCCGTTGGACGAGAAGAACTACAGCAATTGCCGCGACCAGAATGCTTTGTGGAGTGTATGTGCCGTTAAATCCGCTATTATAAAATCCTATATAATAAACGTTATTATATAAACTGTGTAACCCTCAGATAAATAAATAATAATAGATAACTGAATGTCAAAAATTTACATTGCGTTTGTTTGAAAGCAACATATACAAGCCAGTTGTTAGGAGGGGAAGAGCGGGGTTTGTTAGTTTTATTATCCAGTAGCGTATCAAATAAATGTCAATAGAAATGTTTTCGATTTATATATTATTTTATTAGTTTTGAGATATTTCAATGGATCAATGTTTCTAATATGAGATGTTTATAGAAAACCGTCAAAAATGAATTTTTCAGTCGACCAATACATATATTTTTTTAATTAAAAACATACATTATTTTTATACACAAATAATTTGAATAAACGTTGCAATGATAGGTTTTATAAATTCTAAATTTTTGCACTAATATTTTTTAATAATATCGATTCTTTTGTAAATTATTTTTATTGATTTGTTATTAGTACCGCTTATATATGTAATAAAAAATAGAATAAAGTATCTTTTTATTGTTAGTCCCTTTTAAGTTAATTAAATTTTGTGCACAAAATACTTATGGTTTTTAATAATTGGGAAAGTAGGGTTAAACTTGGGTTAGATCTGGAAAACAAAACAAAGACAAATGTTATAATAACAGTTTAGAATAAAGCGATACTTATGTAATAAATGATAAGTTCATAATTACACCGTTTAAAAATATTGCCAAGGTTTTCTAATACACAATATTTTGAATAATAAAACTTAATTTCGATGAATTCTTGTCAGTTAGAAATAGAACAACGTTAAGCAATTTTTTAGAGACGTGTTATTGTACTCAGTTGGTTTAATAACAATTAATAATGGATAATGGGGTGATTATAATAATTTAGTTGCCAACAATTTTCCTTTCACATACCTAATTTATAAATCAAATAATTATGTGACAGGTACCTAGATAACTAAAACTAATATTCATTAACTACAGATAAATAAAACCCAACAATTTTCCTACCACACAATTTACAAATTAAATTAATTATGAGACGTGATAATAAGTAAATATAATATACATTCACTTGAGATGTTGTTGGGATGGGGTGTTAATACACTGCGACCTAAAAGATCTATTGTGCCCCTTCTGTCGCTAATGCACCAAGGAAATGTCTCAATGCCTATAACGACCCTTCCAATCCTATCTTCCCAAGGAAGTGTAGGATTTGGAGTGGCTTCGTGTTAGGTAAATCTCTCTCTCTTTTCTATTTGATATCCTCCTACTAGGTATAGTGCCCTTGGATTCTGGAGTACTACACATTCAGTTAGAATGTGAATGGAGGTTTCGTCCTCCTCCTCACAGAATCTGCACTCACTATGCTCTACTACTCTCAGTTTACTAAGGTGTCCTTTAAGTCGATAATGCCCGGTAAGGATCCCTGTTACAATAAGAAGCCTGTTCTTGCTCAGGCAGATGCAGGCTGTGATGTATGCCTTATTTATACACTACTCAATAAAACAACACCTTGTTGTAAGCTTTTATTCTCTAGTATTCTGATAAACACAGTAATTCAGTAATGGTTATAATACAAGACAAAACTCAAGATGAAATACGAACTTGTAATACAAGACAATGCGCATCTGACTCTTATTTAGTACTCGTGGCGGCATCTACGTACGATCTATAATCCTACGGGGTCACAGACTACAGACGACTGTGATATAAGGAGAAACTTATATGAAGCTGAAACATAGATGGCGTCACGGGTACTAACATTACCATTTATAAATGGGTAACAGATCTCACACAGGCTTCCGATGTTTCCTGCCATGGTTTCCTGGTTATATTCACCCAGAAGTATCTTAGCGTGTCTTAGCCTTACGAGATTGATCCAATTATCGGTTCTTATATTGCCCAATTATTTTTTAATCTCGTCGTGGACGTTTGAACGAGAAAAGTCAGTAAATGCATCGCCTTTCAAGGGGATGCTTTAGATGTTCTTCAGACTGTACCTGTGGAAAAAACAGATGACTTTGAAAGACGTCTCCAAGAATACGAATTAGATATTTCCAGAATGATGCGATACTGGCAACCATTTTCCTACTACACATTTTACAAATTAAATTAATTATGTGACGTGTAACTATATAATAAGTAAATATAATATACATTCACTTGAGATAAATGAAACCTATTTTAATTTAGACAATAAGAAAAATCATATCATAATAATTACATATATTATTGTGTTATTAAAATATGAATAGGTAATTAAAAAATTACAAAATTTATTGGTTCCCGTACTAATACTTAGAATATTCAAATTAATTAAACATAGACAAAAAAACGTTTTTATTATTTATAGTTTTTGTTCAAATACTCACTTAGTTTCAGATGTAGAAGGTTTAGAATGTGACATAGTTTCCAGTTGAGGAACAGCTTCAGGATGTGAGTAAAATAAGGGCATTACTCCTTTCATTAAAAACATTTTTCCTCCTGGAGACTTAGCAAAGGCAGAATCCTCAAAATGTCTTGAACAAATTCTACTGAATACACTCTTCATCCTCACGTATACCCAAACTCTTCATCCACATATATCTAGTTTGAGGATCTTTTGGAAACCTAAATAGGTATAAATAGTGTTTTCTTATTCATATAGGTATATACGATTTCATGTAATACAGAATGCAACATAGTATACTTTAAAATAACTATGGTGTTCTAACAATATATTTTGTCATTAAAATAAAGCAATACTAAGATTTTATAACTAAAGTAAATGCCACTAGAGCCTTCTTAAGTGTACAGTGTGCATAACAATATAACTTTAATTTAAAGATAGCCTATTAATAAATTCAAAGTTATTAAACACAGGCACAATAAAATAATTCGAAATTCGACGTTGAATGTTATTTTAAACTTTAAAATAAATTGTTGTTGTTTAAACCTTATTTTGAATTATGATACCCCTCAAAAAAGTGTGATGCAACGGTAATGGTTTTTATTTACTTACCTATGAAACGTTATCGAACTGAATTTGAGATACTTTCTCGAGCACACAATACAATTCACTGGCATTTTTAAGCAATTAAATGCACTAAAATAACTTAAACCACAAACATTTTTCAATTAAAGTACGAAATACACTCAAAATGAACCACAAAATAACCATAAAATAACTAACCTAACTAACGTAGTCCTGTCAATTTTTTGCTAACCAATCAGGTGTGTAACCAAAATAGCGAATATCCAATCAAGTCGTGTAACCACTGCTATATAGTGAGAGGAGATGCTGGTTACAAATATTGCATGATAGGGCTGTATCTATTATTTATTTATTTATCTGAGGTGTAACCGGGCCCGGTCTTGGCTACTGGACTGATACCACAGCTTAACAATACAGCTAAAACACTCTCTTGGCGGCAACGGTTTGCGTCGATTTCGTCGCGCATCGCTTAAGCTCCGCCTTCGAAGGGAAAAGACGGTTTTGGCGTTCAGAAGTGTACTTAGGTAAGGTGTTGAGTCGTGCGTATAATTTCGTTGATTGTATAATTTCGTAGATTTTGTTTGAGTTAAAGGTACTGTTATTATTTTGGTGACTCTTTAGCTGTGAGTAGAATGAATGAAAAAAAAGACATCATTCTGTTTGTGCAGTCAAAAGCTGTTTTAATAAGAGTTATACCTGCAAGAAAACATTCTTTAGTTTTCCCAAGGACCCAAACCGATAAGTACCACATTATAAGAAATTTTCATTGTTAAAAATATAATTTATACAGGGTGTCCCATTAGTGCGTTATTGTTCATTATTTTGTTGTAGACACGCAAGAAAGTTTTAAATAAAAGTTATATGGATTTGAAAAATACCTACATATTTTAAAAATATCTTTGGATATACAGGGTGTCACGTTTTTGCCTGGCAAATTAAAATGTATGTTTTTTAAATGGAACACCTTGTATTTTATTTTATGATGAAATTATTAACACCCTAAATTATTGTAAAGACGAATTGCTACAGAAAATGTTTATCAGGTATGTGTGTGGTTACCTTGTAATAAAAGCCTTGCGGATCCACTCCTGCGATACCTGTCTTAAATATAACAAAGATCACGTTGAAATAGATGATTTTTCTTTTTATTGCTTTTTAAAGGCATATGATAACGCCAATTCAGATACATTTGGAAATCTGCAACTGTCAAATGATGAATTTGTAGAACTAATATTCAATATTGAAAAGATATTTCAAAATAATTTTGAAGAATTGGCTACAAAAAATAACATTTGTACCACACTTTTAGAATTAATTAACCCAATACCCTTTAGTCATCCATGCTAACGTTTTCCAAAAGAATAACTTATTTTATTGTATGTTTAATCTCAATAACTAAAAAATATACTGACAATTAGTTTGACAGAATTGTCATTTATTTAAAATTTTAAAAATAATAGCAGTCGGTTGATCAAAATATGAACGGTGATTGGCGAATTTATTTTTTTTGCAGTGTTCTCACTACCTAGAATGGATATGAAATATATTCGTTCAATTGAAGGCAATAGCATACTTTTTCGTTTTGTAATCTGTGCATGGATATTAGCCAATCTACGCACATACTACAAAACGAACAAGTATGTTATTGTGTTCAACTACGAATATATTTCATATCCATTTTAGGTAGTAAGAACACTTTAACAAAATTAAATCTACAAATCAGTTCATATTTTGGTCACCCAACTCCTATTATTTAAAATTTTTTAAATAAGTGACAATTCTGTTAAACTAATTGTCAATATATATTTTAGTTATTGATATTAAATATACATTAAAATTTTTGTGCAGACTCGATAAATAATAGCATTTTTGTTTCTATTGTGTCCACATTTAAAAAAAAATAAATTTTAATTAAACTACATGATACTAATTTAATTACGAGTATTAAAACTAAAGTCCTGAAAGTTTCGGTGAAGATGAAGACAGAGCATCTGCCTTCCACGCGAAAAGTCCGGGATCGAATCTAGGCCGAGGACTAATTAATTTTTCATGTTTATTTTATTTTATAAATTAGTCAACTTCGTAAATTATTTTAAAATTAGTTATTTTGTCTAAATAACCTAAATAATTTTATAATTTGTAGATTTTCGTTAGTGGGTCGTAGAAAAAATATACTGACCATATCGAGTAGATTGTTCATATCACAATCAGACGATTGAGTTCTCCGCCTACGACGTCGTGCTCAAACTTCGTCTTTGTGTGATATGGCTATCATATCCACCCTTGTTGAACAAACTACAATTTATTTGTTTTCTTGGTTTAAGTTTTACATCAGAAATAGGAATTAAATTAATTTACTTTTCAAGTTTTCTTGTAAAAATCGATATTACTTTCTCCAAGTACAAATTTAGTACCTACCTAAAATAATTACTAATTATGTTATATCTTGTAATATTGTAATTCAAATTTCACATTACTATAAAGTTTTAAAATTTCCTACTTCGGTATGGTCAGATAAAAATTGAATATATTATATTAATAAAAACTGTCAAAGTATAACTTCTACAAATCTGTATTTCAAATAATAAGAATACATCTAAATATAACCAATATTGTTAAAACAAAAGCACACATTCTTAATAATTCCAAAATACCATAGAGTTCCCAGACCTCAGTTGAAGCATTCGTTTATCTAGGTATAAACCCTTTGCGCGAAGAGTAACACTTGCCAGAGACACGAGCGTGACACAATTCTTTAACAATTGAAGCCCTTGGTGTAAAATGGATCCAAGCCACAATTTGTCGTGAAGTGACTGTTTTAGCTCAAAACATTTGTTAACGAGGATTTTACTAGCCATATATAAATTATTTTACCTCTAATCCGAAAGATGTGCTATTTTTCGTAATATTTATATTTAAATAATTTTTTTAATTATATTTGACAGATTTAAAACAAATTAAAAATGTAATTTCCCAAAACTTACTTAATATGGCATGTGACCAACCTTATTACGCCAAGGTTTTCAATTTTTTCAATAATAAAAAAATTGTTTAATCCGGGCCCGACTTTTCCCTTGAATCTAACAGAAATAGCACCATTCCGTCTTGCTTGGTTCTCGACCGCCAGATCAAAGACGCCGACACGGAGTTGTGGAGCTGTATTGTATAAGCTGTGCTAATACTACCACCTACTTCATCCGACGAACAATATGACGCAACACAGAAGGTAAGCGCGTTTGAGACACGTTTAACTTATTTTTTTCGACTGTTACAATCAGCGACTTTTTACGTAATATTCCAATCATTCTATTACATTTGCTATATAATTACTATTATTTATGGACATTTGCATGTCTATAAATTACATCTCATGGATATAAAATAGATATCCACCATGGACTGGACATTCAGTGGATATTGGGATGTTCAGTAGATATCCAAACGATTTGGTGTGCTGTCTGTGTATACTACGTCACAGTGGTTAAAATGAGATAAAATCAGGGTTTCATAGAATGTGTCTTTAGTATCAGCATTTAGGTAGCTTCTTTGATTGAAAATAAAAGTAGTTTACGATAATATTCTCTATAAATATAATAAATAAAACACGTATCGAGGTCCTCATCTTTTAATAAAAATGAAAATGCTAGTTATAAATCTCTATAAAAATATAACATTCAATCTTTAGAAATGAGGTAAAGTCCTTTGGTATTGCTTAAAGTCGAAAAAGCCAAGTCGACATCCATGAACTTGTAAGGATGTCCGTAATAGTGAACAAACTCAATTCTATTCATTGTAGATTGTATTTTAGTAACCAAGTAATCAATATGTTCTACTATTAAAGCATCGGGCTTTATCTGTCTAACTCTTCTTGTAGCCATTAAAGACATTAATTGTTTAATCCCCTTCACAGTACAAATGAGCTGTTGCGTAACGGTGTTTGTAATAAAATTCATTTTACTATCATCGGGAGGTTCTCCTTTGTTTTCTACATACTTTTTATCACAATTTTTTATATCGTCGTCCTTAATTGAAATATCTTGTAAAATTGGTTTAGTCTTATCTTTACATTTAATGTATATCATTTTATTTTCTTTTTTATTCGGTTTATTTTCCGAACCTTTACTTTTATTACTATTACTACTTTGTGTACCCTTTCGCTCTTCTATCAAGACTTCTTCGTTACCATAATTAACTAAATTAATATCACAGTTCATTTCTCGAAGAGCTGCTTTTAAATCGAAAGCATCAGTCTTGTGGTTTTTTGTATTTGCAATTTCACAGTTTTCTGCACCAAAACAATTATCAACGTCGCAAATATCACGAATTGGTGACAGGTCAGCGTTCGCCGTTAAGAAATCTTTATAAAACACTTCTTTCGTTAACGCTGGAGATATGTTTTTTTCATTAGCTATTTGGCTAATATTCTTTATTAAATTTGGTTTATCCTTTTTATTATATTTCGATGAACACGAATCTTCTGGTTTGTATCCACTTTCAGCCGAATCATTTTTTTCTAATTTTTGAAATCGCATTGTCGTTAAAATGTAAATGAGATCTGACCAATTTAACGCAACGCATTCCGGTGGGTACACAAAGTCGTTTTCGAAAAATTTTAGAAATGCTCTTATGGCATTTAATAATTCTGCACAGCCATCGGCGTTTGCAGACAACAGACCTAAAAGAAAAGACAATAATTATTATTAAATACTACAGATACGAAAAGTTAAACAAGGATCTTCAGTTTTACAATGAGTTGGACGAAGTGTAATAGGAATGTACTTGAAACAAACAAAGACAACTGTTCAGAGAGGAACGTAGTTGCAGAATACTTATGACTCAAACCAACTTATGCTTGTCTGTTGTCCCAGTTATCAGAGTTATTGTTAGAGTTCTTATTAATAATGGTGTTCGTGAAAACTCTTTATTTAGGTTATTTCGTTGGCTGTTGGTGCATTGTCCACCAGTATCAATTTATTTACCTAGTTTACTTCCTCCTTATATACATGTCGAGTGTAATTCATTGCTGCTGGATAGCTGGTGGAAAAATATCCACCAGTGGACACCACATTGCTGACAGGAAGATGCAGTGGATTTTTAAACAAGTGAATGACATTTTATAGGTGTTTCAACTCTTTTTAAAATATGACACCAAACACTGCAGAATATATAAAAATCCACCAGAGGTCGGTAGAAGATGAAGTACCTCAAATGAAAACAGGTCTTTCCTTTGCATTGAAAGTGTAACACTGAGCTATGCCACTTCTAAAAATATCGTTCCATCCATACAATTTGTATAAATGGACCAATATTTTGAGAAGTGGCGTAGCTCAGTGCTACACTTTCGATTAAAGAAAAAATCTAATGACTGTGAACTGTCAGAAAATAATCAGTTAATTTTATCTTCATCGAGCAAAAAATACATCTGTATCCAATTTTTTTAAAATAATGGTAATTTATTAATGTCTACTAATCATACTCTATGTAACAAACAACATGAAAAGTGAAAACAACAAGAAGAAAAATACTATACCACATACCAGAGCTGCAGTACTGAATACTTTATGTACTTAAAAAAATTACTTAAGTACAAAAAGTACTAAAGTACTGTACTTTAAGTACCTGCAAAAATGCATGTACCTGTACTTACATTTCTAAGTTTTGTCGTTGTACTTGTACTTAAACAGTAAAATGTGGAATTAAGTACTTTTTTACTTAAAATAGCGAAGAAAAAAGACAACTTAAGTACTTATAACATTCTTAAGTATGTCAATGTACTTAAATACCCAGAATGTACTTCAGTACTTCGAAAATTTTAACGGATTTTTCTAGTTTCAACAGGATTTTTCTTGTCTTATTACCGATCCAACGCGTCCCCATGTCACCTAATAAAAAGTCATCGCAAAAGTCATTTGACAATAAAGTTATAAAATTTGTTATCCAACCCTAGCTTCGTAAATTTATTTAACGGAATGAACGTTAAAGTTCTGGACCGTTCAGCAACAACAAAAGCAATTGAGGAAATGTATCAGAAAATGGGCAAAATTATTAAATTAGATGTTTCGTAAGTAAATTATGTATGTACTACCGCCGACATTATGGTCTTCCAAGAGTCGAAGCTTTATTGGGGTCACATGCCATTGGTTGGATAAAGACCTCAAGCGACACTCAGTGGCATTAGCATGTCAAAGATTTGCGGGAATCCATTCATATGATCGAATTGCAGAGACTTTGGAGGACATTCACAAAAAATACAATTTAGATACAACCAAATTATTAGCCACTGTAACTGACAATGGTTTTAACTTCGTTAAGTGTTTTAAAGAGTTTGGTTTAAACATAGTTAATAAGAAACACTCTACTGAAGAAGACAGTGACTTTGAAGAAAAAGAAGATGAAGTCGTGTTTAACCCTATCATTTTATCAGACTCTGAGTCAACTCTCGACAGTTCTAATTTTACACAGGAAAGATATTTGCCGCAACACATAAGATGTGCCTCACCATAAATCTCATTGCAATTACCCATTACAAAAATTCGGTAAATGGTTTATTGCCATTGCAACAAAAAAACACACAAATATTTTCCAAATGTTCTAAATTGTGGAATAAATGCGGTCGGCCGAAATCGGCTGAGATAATACAAGAAGAACTTGAACATAAGTTAAAAGTTCCAGGAATTACGAGATAGAACTCCACTTATGACGCTGTCGTCCGAATTGTTTCCATCAAGGATAAGTTCGAAGTTCTATGTGATAAACTTATAATTCCGGTATTTAAGGAGCATGAAATATCCTTTTTAGAGGAATATATCAAATTAATGCAGCCTCTGATTAGATTAGATTTTTACAGGGAGAGCATAACACCTATGTCGTGTCGTCTACACTTGATAGTTATTTATTTATTATGTTATTAGTTTATACCTTTTATACTTGGATACTACCTGATACTTGTTTCACGGCAATAACACAAACAAATACAAATTCTTGTACAGAAAAATTTATTGCTCGACAAGTAATTGACAAAACATTTTTACTATTTCGATGGTAAACCGGAAGACTGGCCATTATTTTACAATCAGCTAAGAAATGTTATATCTTTGGGGCAGTACAACCAGGAAGAAATAATGATTAAATTACAAAAGTACCTAAAAGGTGAAGCGAAATCAGCAGTTGCTGGAATGATGTTAGCTGCAAGTAACGTTGATCTAGTAATAGAAACTTTAAAAATGAGATTTGGCAGGCCAGAACAAATTATTGACAAATTAATTACAAATATAAAGTATATTCCTTTTATAAAAGAAAATAATCTTGAAAAGCTAATACTTTTTTCGAATGAAGTTGCCAATTTAGTAGCCACAATGAAAACTTTAAAATCTTTTGGGCACATGGCGAATCCTCGATTGCTTAGAGAACTATTGTCTAAACTACCTGACATGTTAAAATTGAAATGGGGACAAGTAGTAGCAACGAGGGATGGAGATGTTGATTTAGAAGACTTCAGCAGATGGATAACAGACCTAGCCAAGGCAACAAGTTATATCGTTACATCGAGCTGGGAGAAGACAGAAAAGAGTAGTTTCAAAGCTTATGTCTCAAAGCCGAAAACAGAACGAGTCCTTAATACTACTCGGTCTTCAGAGACTAACCAGAATAAGTGCAGTTACTGCGATGGTGAAATACATGAGGCAGAATGTCCACGAATGAAAGCAGACGATATAGAGTCACGTTGGAAAGTGGTGACTGAAAAAAAATTATGCTTTTGTTGTTTAAAGAAAAACCACCATAAGACGAAATGCAGAAGCAGAATATCCTGTGGTATTGATAATTGCAGAGCCTTACATCACCCGCTTCTCCATAAGTTAAAAGTTGAACCCGAAAATTCCATACGGAACGAGTCCTTACCTGCAGTTGTTAACAGCCTATATACAGTCAAGCACAAAGCCAATAACATCCTTCTAAGAATAATACCAGTAAACTTGTACGGCCCAGGGGGAAACATGCATGTTTTGGCACTTTGTGATGAAGCATCGACAGTTACGCTGGTAGACAGTAGAATAGTAGTTAAACTGGGATTAGTTGGAGAGCCTCAAGAGCTTTATCTACAGTGGACAAATGAAGTAACATCTAAACTACAAAATTCACGATGCCTAGACATGAATATATCAAATCGTGAGGCGAATAAGAAGAAATACCTACTGAAGAAAGTACACACAGTAGATAACTTAGCACTACCTTCACAGACAATCAAATTAGAAAGTTTGAGACATCATGAACATCTTAAACGAATAACTACAGAAGACATATCCGGAGAACAACCGATGCTGTTGATTGGCCAAGATAACATTCATTTAATAATACCAGAGCAAGTTTTAAGCGGACCAGAAAATGTTCCTATTGCTACAAAATGTAAACTAGGATGGGCAATACATGGCCCAGTTGCTGCAAATGATGTAAACTTTACTGCCTCCACCTTTCATATTAGTGAAAACTTATCCCATGAACATCAACTAGATGAATTAGTAAAACAAAGCTTTTCACTAGATTCCTTCGGAATCGATACCCGTAAGCAGCAGATGTCACCCGATGAAAAAAGAGCAGTGAACATAATGAAAACAACAGCAAAAAGAACAGGAAGGAGATTTGAGATTGGACTTCTGTGGAAAGAAAATGTATAAGAGATGAGAAGTTAGCAGAGGAATATTCTCAGAAAATTAAGAGCTATGTAGAAAAAGAATATGCAGAGAAACTGACACCTGAGGAGGCTGCTATTGAAGGTCTAACCACTTGGTATTTGCTTCATTTTCCTGTAATCAATGTCAACAAGAAAAAACTAAGGCTGGTTTTTGATGCAGCATCAAAATCTTTTGGTAAAAGCCTGAACGATTATCTCTTAGCGGGGCCAGACTTACTGCAATCTTTAGTAGCAATTTTATGGAAATTCCGTCAAGGGAAAATAGCTTTCTTTGGCGATGTTCGAGAAATGTTCCACCAAGTAGAAATCAGGGAAAAAGACAGATGTGCTCAAAGATTTCTTTGGCGGGATCTGCAGCTCAAAAGAGAGCCCGATGTTTACCAGATGAGAGTCATGACTTTTGGAGCTACGTGTTCGCCAGCATGTGCACAGTTTATTAAAAATCTGAATGCTGAAGAACTTGCTGACGACCCCAAAATTCTTAAAGCCATAATGCAAAAATTTTACGTAGACGATTATCTGGAGTCGCTAAACTCTCTAGAAGAAGATATCTACACCATATCAGAAGTAAGACGAATCCTACTGCTAGGAGGCTTTGACTTGGTGAACTGGATGACCAATTCCAGAGAGATTCAAGAACATTTGTCAGCAGATCTGTTAGCGACTACTAAAAGCTTGGGCGATGGACACTTTCATAAAGTTCTGGGAATGTGGTGGAACTCAGAGAACGATACCTTTATGTTCAAGCTAAATAATTACGAAAAGTATCTTAAAGTAAAAGTGAATAAAAGACATGTCCTAAGTTTAGCAATGGCTCTGTTTGACCCACTCGGCTTAATCACCTTTTTTACCATAAGAGCTAAGATAATAATGCAAGACATCTGGCGTTCAGGTTGTGACTGGGATGAGCCGATTCCGGAAAAATTGGAGGGTGCTTGGACAAAGTGGACAAAAGATTTGCAAGAGATAGAAAAAATTGCAGTCCCTAGGTGTTACTCAAGAAATTTACCGGCAGCAAAGAAAATTGAAATGCATGTCTTTTGTGATAGCAGCGAGAAAGCATACGCTGCTGTTTGCTATTTAAGAGTAATTTCCGAACAGAAAATAGACATTTCTATACTAGCAGCAAAGGCAAGAGTATCTCCACTAAAACCACTCTCAATACCTAGGCTAGAGTTACAAGCCGCGGTTATGGCAAGTCGGTTAGCTAACTCTCTACTCGAAGAATTAGAAATTCCAATAAATCAAGTTTACTATTGGACAGACTCCAAATGTGTACTTAATTGGATACGCAACGACGGTAGGAAATTCAAGCAGTTTGTAGCATGTAGAATAGGGAAATTCAAGAGTTGACCAGGCCAGAGGATTGGAACTGGGTACCTACTGATTGTAATGCTGCCGACTTAGCAACAAGATACTCAGAATCACAGAACTTGAATACTTGGTTCTGTGGGCAGTCATTTATACAGGAAAGAGAGGGAAAATGGCCTAAAGAAATGGCAAAGGATGAGAATTTCTTAGATACAGAAGAAATTAAGAAAGAATACACTTGCGACTGCAGTAGAAAAAGATAGTAAACTACTTTTACCCGATATAAAAAGATTTTCAAAATGGTTGCGTCTGATTAGAAGTACAGCGTGGAGTAAAAGATTGATCGAAAAACTAAAGAAAAAACGTTTTCCTGCAGAACTAACGTTAGAAGAACTAACCGACGCTGAAAGAAGATGGATTAGAATTTCCCAAGAAGAATGCTACCCACAGGAAATAACATGTCTAAAGAATGGTAACGAAATTTCAAAGAAAAGTACAATTTATTCACTAAACCCTAGTTTAGAAGATGGAATACTCGTTTTGAATGGAAGAACCGACTTAGCAATCCATATGGATCGTCAAACCAAAAAACCTATCATTCTGAGCCCCAAACACCATTATACAAGACTTCTTGTGAAACACTACCATGAGGAATGTCGTCACTATGGGGTGGAACTAGTATTAAACCAATTAAGACAAAAATATTGGATTGTAAATGGAAGAACAGCCGCTAAAACAGCTTTTTCAAAATGTTTAGTATGCAGACATCAGAAATCACAACCCAAGATACCTCTTATGGGACAAATACCTGTTACAAGATTGAGTCGTGAAGTACGGACCTTCGTGAACACAGGCATGGATTATTTTGGGCCTATCCATGTTTCAGTAGGCAGAAGAAAAGAGAAGAGATGGGGAGTCATTTTTACGTGCATGGCAGTTCGAGCAGTACATCTAGAGGTAGCTTACACACTAAACACAGACTTCACACTGATGGCGATAAGACGGTTCGTTGCCAGAAGAGGTAAGCCAGCCACAATAACATGTGACAATGTACCAACTTGAAAGCAGCAGCCAAACAGCTGGGGACTGACATGAAGGACGAACAGCTGACAGATTCCATGACAGCAAAAGGAATAAATTTCATATTTAATGCCCCAGCAGCACCTTTCATGGGTGGAGCATGGGAGAATGATAGGGAGCGTGAAAAGGGTGATCGGTAAAATTTTACATGAACAGTCTATCAAGGATGAGGTCCTTTTAACCCTTTTCGCTGAAGCTGAAAATATTTTAAACTCCAGACCAATAACAAAGATCTCAACAGATCCTGAAGATCTTAGCCCCCTAACACCCAATCATTTCCTATTCGCGAACGACGGCCAATGCGAATCTTCTACTTCCAGGCCGAATGCTAACTGCTTACGAAGCGACTGGAAGAAGTCCCAAATGCTGGCTGATATTTTCTGGAGTCGTTGGATAAAAGAATATCTACCGACTCTAACCAAAAGAAGTAAATGGAGAGACGACAATGCATCTGTCAAGGTGAATGATGTTGTGACAATTGTAGATGACAATGCACCTCGATACAATTGGAAACTCGGCCTAATTCAAAATCTTTACCCCGGTCCCTATCCTCGGCTATCGTTTTCTAAAAAACGTATACGCTTTAGCAACATACGAGCTATTCGCTATTCTCGACATTCGTTTTAAAAGCGTGTACGCTTTTAAAACGGGTGTTTACAGCGAGCGGAATTTTTCACACGTTTTTGATAAAATGTGCATGTTTTCAAGGATTTAGTCAATGTCACTTATATGTCACTTTTAGGACGATTAACAATATTGATTGATTTTAACAAATTTTAAGTAAACTACTTTTTAGTAATACCTACAAAAGTATCTAATTTCTTATAAATATGGTTTGTAGTACTAAAGAAGTCCATTAGCTGAGAATTTCTTTCAATTATATTATCAATAATTGTACAATTAGAAAACTTAGAAGATAAGAATCCTTAAAGATTCAGACTTGCAGAGGCAGAATCCAGTTTTTGATTTTAACTGATATTGAATGAATATTTTTTATATCTTACCGTGTAAGAATTTAATTATTAATTCATGTATGTTTTATTTACAAATGTTAATTTGCTTGCGGTTCAAAGCTCTTCTGTATCACACGTTGTGTCCAGAAATTTTTACAATTTTGTAAAATTGCCACAAAATATTAAAGAACTAAATAAGATAAGCAAAGTTATTAGTTAAATGAATTTTTTACCATAAAAACTAGGTTTTTATGACTTACGATTTTCTTAGAATTATAGGTTGCATTAACTGCACCCGTATAGCTATTTTTACGCCAACAATTAACGATTCAGATTATCCTGAACATCGATATATATATAGGGACCGTGCGTCATGACTTTAACGCTAACTGGTGACAAAAATGTGAACTTTTTGGGGGGTATTTATTAATGTTTTATACGGCATTTATTGTTTAATAATTATTAATAAAATGAAGTCGAATTATTTTCGTAATATCAATATCGAAAAAACTTGTTGCATCCGTGGATGTACAAACACATCACTTTAGAAACCTGGATTTCATTCGATAGTAAAGAAATTTTATAAATTTCCACAGAGCACAATTATGCCTCACACCCAATGATATACATAATTACAAAGATTGCTTATCCATATGTGAATCAGACGACGAAAAGCGTATTTCACTGGGCAAAGTTTTCTTTTTATCTAGCTTGTATCAATTTTGAGCACTTAGTTGTAAAGAAATCATTTACAGAAAAATTAGAATCTTTGGTGTTTTCTTGTCATTAAGATTTTTACATATTTAAATGACCATTTTATATAAATATAATTTTACAGATAATGGTTTATTCTGTTGATTAAAACTAATGTAGAATGTTATGAAATAAGAATATCCAATTTAACAAAAATATCATGGCCCTCTTTACAATTTATTAACTATTTCTCATTTATTATTAAAATAAACAAATCATAAATAATACATTGCAATTACTGTTAAAAGAGATTGTAACAAACTTTAAAATATTAAAAATCCAGTGATTTTTTGTAAATTTTTTTAGTGACGTTACCATTAAACATTATTCAGAATAATAGATAAGTGTCCAATACAACTCTTACCAAAGTTGTTCATACCTCATATCAAAATTGTTTACATTACCTTTTCAAAATTGTATTACATATTGCAATTATGTATTTTATGTAGAATTGTTTCTGAAATAGTAGTCTAAAATTATTTATATCCATCTGTTATAAAAATTGTTTAGATCTCTTAATATTATTTAACTACATGAAAACTCAACTTTCCAAATACATAATGACATGTCTTGAAGTAAAACTTTAATTATTATCTTTTTCTAAAGATTAAAATGCTGAAATTTTATTTTAAAACACATTTGGGCTAGAACGGCTCTATTTAGTGAGCACTAGGAAAGGCACATTGCAACCAGCTTTTCATAATTTTTTTATAGTTGGGTGAGCAATCTATAATATATGTATCATTGAACATCTCATAAACGCCAGTGGATGAATGACATTTCGATTAACATAAAGCTAAAAAGATTTATAATTATTATTATTATCAATCTTTTTTATTAATTTACATTTTTTAAATGTTATTGTAATACTTTTAAATTCAGTGTTACTAAATACCTATATTTTAACATTGGATACACTTGTTTAAGGTACAACTTTACAATTTATTGTCACTTAGTCATTTAAATCTTTTTGCTTAAAATGTATATGCATGTCCAGATTTTAATAATGTTTCACATTTTACTTCATTTTGACCATGTACACGATTGTTTGGTACGGGCCGGTATCTATTTTTAACTATATTTAATATTTTAAAAAATACCCTTCATTATTTACTTGCAATGTTTACCCCATTTAATTCTAAAATTAAACACTAGAGAGGGCTAAGTTCGGCAGTAGAGCTGCCTCTATATTTCACGCACGGTCCCTATTATGTGATTAGAAAAAATCATCGTTCGACAAATTTACAATTGGTTTGTTGTAATTAAATTACATAATCCTTATTCTTTTATGGCCTGCACATTACTTGAATTCAACGATATAGACAGTTTACAGTGATGCCAGACATATTATTTGCTTGTTAAAAACGTACACGTCTTAAAAAACGAATACTCATC
>OV651824.1:43050857-43082858 GCA_927349885.1 Psylliodes chrysocephalus
TCTAGAGTCCTGCCCTAAAAATTTGTACTTTTTATTTCTGTTATTATATTTGTTATATCAGCCTTGGGGAAGAAGGTCCCGTTTTGGATAAGAATGATTGTATTATAATGTTATACTAAATTTATTTTAATGAAGGGGTCGTTTTTTCGAAATGTAAACGGTCAATCGTTTTTGTATTAATATGTGTCAGGCAAGTAAGTTACTTTATTTCTTCGGGGACTAATATATAACGGTCATTTAGTTTATGAACTTTTAAACTTATTGTTCATATACTTTATTGGAAGTTAAAACATTGTTAGAACATGTATTTTGCTGGTGTTGGGTAAATATAATCTTTCATTTTGTGAAGTATTACTATAAATATTAAAGTTAGGTATATTAATATAAAATTTATAATTGGATCGTTTATAAAATTAAATAAACGAATATTACCGGAATAATTTAATAAAAATGTTTCTTTAGTTTTATGGGAATAAGGAATAAAATTTGTGGAAATACAAACTTAAAACAGAAACTGAAAAATTAACAACAGAAGAGGAATAAAAATGATAAAAAAAAGATATTGCAAATAATTTTAATAATCATTTTAGCGGTCTGTCTATAAGGATGGTAAAAAGTTTCTGCTTTTTCTTGATTTGGCATGCAGTTTTGATTGGTATGGGCTTTGTGTCAGTGACCATTTTAATTTTTTGTTAAGGCCAAGTTCCACGCGTTGTTAATGACAAGTGACGGCGACTTTTTTATCACAAGAAATACAGCTCTGAACGATAATATTTTCAAATGGGTTCAAAAAACTGTAAAGAATGATGGAAAGTCTATGGTTTGTTTTACTTTTAATGCATAATATTTTAATAAGTGATATTTAACAAATATTTAAAAGTTATGGACTTTCCATCATTTCTTATAGTATTTAAAAGTTAAAACGCAAAATACATTTTTTTATTTATGCCTAATTATTTCAGGATTCTTGTGATAAGATTTAAAAATGTAGGGCCCATAAGATGCTGCCATCTGAACAGACGGAATAGACACTAAATTGAAAAATTGCAACATCGCTTCCTATGCAGACGAATGTAAAATGGCTTAGCCCAATTTGACCATGTTTCTGGGTGAGGGGCGAGGTGGTGTGCGGGGAAAGGTTGCAAGTAAATAAATTATTCTATAAATGCTATTTTCTGTTTGGAACATAACAAAAGCATGTTTGTTTTGAAAGTTTGACGTTTATGGTTTGACGTGTCATTTCAATAAATTGACTTTAATAATTTAAAAGATGCAATGTACTTATATTATTTATATATATTATTGTAGATCCAGGTATGTTTTCGGTTTTTATTTTATTTTTATTTTCTTTATTTGGCTAGTTTGTTAATATCACAATACTCAAATTTAGTAAAAAATTATGTAATAATATAACAATTATTTTAATAACATTCTAAATAGGAAATATAATTTAACTGCAATTGTTTTGATAACAGTATTTGCATATGGTCTGTGAATTTCATCTGTTTTCGAATAACTACCCTTAAATATTTAAATTTTTCTACTAACTGTATAGATTTTCTTCCAATTTCCTATTATATATTATTTGTCCACAAACTGCATATAGTTATTACTTATCAGCTTATATTTTGTTTTAGGTATTTGTGTTGATTTTTAACAAATGATCGCAACATCATTTATAAACATTTTGCAGAGTTTCATTGACAATTAACTCTTACTAAGTTATCTGAATCCTTATAACTTACAAGATACATAAATAAGGACATTATAGACAAATAGGTAAATGTCATATTGATTATTGCGACATCAACAATCATTAATATAAATTAAAAATAACAGGGGACCTAATTTTCTTCCTTTGATGTGGTTAATTTCTTCTGATCAGGACAGCGATTCTTTTGTGCGAACTCGACACATTACATACAGAATAAAGAGAGACATTACATCAAAATCGCTGTCTGTCGAACAAAGATAGGAGTCTCGATAGGAGACGTACTGAAAGATGAGAATCCCACTACATGTGTTATTTAATTTTAATCTCTCTGACCTGATACTTAGATAATTTACATGCTGCCCCAATGCATGCTTTATAGCATAGATATAAAAACCACCTTTATACCAATATTTTTTAATTTTTTTATCGAATGGTTTTGATCAACAGAATCAAGTGCATTTTAAAGAAATACAATTAATTTTTAATTGTACATATGGCGGGTTATACAATAGGTAGTTAAAATGTAGACTTAGTTTAAACTGTGAACCTTGTTGTATACTCATCGGTTATTGTTAAACATAGTTTTAAAAATGACATTTGTTTTTGAATATAATTAGTTAAAAACAAAACTCTTGTTAGTTAAAATATGTTTAGAATATTTTTTGTACAACCTGCCCATAATGTATTTTGTAATAAAAATCATAATATTCTTGTAAGGAAGTTAGAAAGCTTAGGGTTTGATCAATCGCTGTTGAGATTATTTTCATCTTACCTAAATTTAATTATGTCTTTTACAATGGATTTTCATCTTCACCCCTCACAGCAACATCTGGAGTTCCACAGAGCTCCAATCTGGGGCCACTATTATTTAGTATATTTATAAATGACCTGGCAATAAATTTTACCTGCTGGTCGCTGCTGACTTAAAAATATTTACCTCAATCTCATCAATTCAAGACCGTTACTTTTTACAGACCCAACTTGGAAATCGTTGAAAATTGGTGTAATGAAGACAAGCTGTTTATGAATATGTCTAAATGTAAAGTATGTTCCTATACTAGAAGTATTAACAAGGTGGAGTTTGATTATTTATTTAACAGCCTACCTTTATCGGACTTGTGCACAAATTGAAGATTAAGGTATATTAATCAACCAAAAAGTTACTTTTTCGGATTATATTGAAAATACCGTTGCTTCTGCGTTGAAAAGCTTAGGGTTTTTAATTTGTAATACTCGTTCTTTTACAAACTCTTAAAGCTTGGAGATCCTTTACTTTTTTTTAGTTAGTTCTAGGCTAGAATATGCATCTCTTATCTTGAACCTTATTTACAATATTCATAAAAGATCATTGGAAAATGTTCAGCGGCGATCTCTCAAGTACCTTTCTTTTAAAAGAGATGAGTTGTATCCCATTCGAGGTATTGAAGAATCTCTGCTTCTTTCGAAAATAGAAGGGTAGTTTTCAGTGTTACATTTTTTTATAAAATATTACATAACACTATTGATGTACTATTTTTGATAAATTAAATAAATTTTAATTTTCCTGAAACAACTATTATATATCATAAAACATTTTATACAGCAAGTATTTGAACGAACTTGGGAAGAAATTTACCTATAACGCTAATGTGCTCAAATTTTAATTAATTTTGTTCTGATTGGAATATTTATTTCGACCATTAATTATACTAATTTGTAGCTAATGTATTTAGGATTCTTTCTTTTCTTTTTGTTTCTTGCTGTTGCTAAAATTATTTTCTGTCGAAATATTATGTTTAACATTTATTTCATGTATTTTGTTCTGTAAATGGATTAATTTGTTAATTTATTAAGCAAAAAAAATGTTTATTTTGATGCACCTACCACCTTTAAAAGTTTGTCAGTATATTAACGAGAAATACTATATAATTCCCAAAGAAAAATATTTTTGGAATAAATTCCGAATTCTATTTATTGATATTTGTTATTTTTTTTAGGTTCAATGACTGGAAACATGATGATCAGTTACACCAAGAATATCCTTGATACTTAAAAAAATGGTAGGAGATTAAGCAGATTTGATGCTATGTCACATTGTGGTGCAAAGACGTTGCTTGTATAAATTTGGGGCATCAGTTGATAGAAAACAGTACGCAAAAATAAATTTAAATCTGCAGATGCATCAGAGATAGCCATATTTCATACCACAATACGTCATGCTTGAACTCGATGAGATTTCATCGGCTAAGTATCATTTCTCTGTACCAACATTGTAAACAATTATGACCAGGGTTTTCTAGCCTTTTCCTTAGGTCAGAGAGAATAAATGAAAACTAAATAATGTATAGTAATAAAGATTAAAAATATATATACTTTTAAGAGTTCTATTATGTCAGCCATAGTTTTTTACCAAAAATGAAAATAAACTGAAATTATACATTAAAAATACATTCATAAAGTAACTATATTTATAACACTCATCGACTCTCTCCTGGCTAAAATATTACTTATCTATCTATTTGGCTCTGTTCCGCTATTTTTTGCCTTTAGCCTCCTTCTGACACTTCCATTCGTTCTTATTCAATGTAGTATGCATAGTTTTCAGAATATCAATGTTATATCTATCTGATGCTTGGTCCTGCAAAGTTCATCTTCAGTACACCTGCTTATGTGACATCTATCTCGATGTCAAGTTTGACTGAACACCCATTTCTTGCCTATTACTCTTATGCTTAACCAGAACTAGCTTAGACTCGAACGCATATGTCTAATTCGGCCAAAACACAGCCTTGGTACACAAATATCTATTTTACCGCTGGTTTCATTACAAAAAACTGGAGTAAAGGGTAAAATTATCTCTTGTCCAGTACACTCGTATACACTTGAAGACGTATACATTTAAAAATGTGGTTTACTTAAAAATAAACATTTAATTTTGATATTTTATTTAACTCAATCAAAACATTAAATTATTATTTTCCATTTATATGTGGCTTATACCGGACCTGCATGTACTCTAGTAGCCATGGAGTAGCTGACAGTGTTGCCGTCAGTTGCCACAACATATTCATTAGTGACATACGTTTTATAAATTCATCGTGTTACATATTTGTTGACATAAAGAGATAGAAATTTAAAGTGACGTCTTGTATTACTTTGAAAAAATCGATAATACAATTTTTCTAACCTAAAAAATCGTGATTATATGTCAAACGAAATTGAACGTGCCCTTAAGAGCGATATCCATGCGCTACCTAACAGCAAATTCAGGTTTAGAACACACTGACAACTTTTAGTGCATCTGAACCCACTTTGGCAACGTTGCTCTATTCCCTGACTTACGCTCCCTTCAATTTATTACTTATAAACTATAGATGATTTAAAATATAAAAAAAGCCGATAAATCGCAGGTCCGGTCTAACAAAGAGTATTTCTGTTTTGTTTTCTCGTTTAAAATATTTTTTAAAGGTATAACCTGGTGTAACATTTTCGAAAATGTTTTTTCTAACTAATTAATTTATTTACGAAATATATTTTTAAATATGCATATGTATTTTCTATGATTATTTCGGAAAAATATCTAAAAAGTACCTATTTCTACATTTTCTTATGTACAGGGTGTTTGTTGGTAAGTGTGAATGATTTTAGGGAATGTTTGCGGAAGTTATTTTATAAAAAAAAATATAGATCGAAAAAGTCAGTGGCGCAGTATTTTTTTTATTAAAAAAGTGGCATTCTCGCACAAACCCACTGGTACAAGTAGAAATATTTGGAACACCCCAAAAAATACTTATTTGTCTCTTCAAAGTTTTTTTTGCAAATTTAGAGTAAATATCTTTAAAACTATTTGAAATAATTAATAAAATTTATTAAATTATTATTTAAACATTCTGTATCCCGGAAACGAAGTATGTTTTGACCTACTTTTATAGGAACTTTTTTTAACAAAATAACTTTGATAACAATTTGTAAAAATCTTCCGTACTTATTTACAAATCCCCTGTATAAAAACACGTTTTTTAAATAATATTCCATTTGATACTAGTTTGTGCAACAACAGTGGACAATCCACTGGAGTTGTACAATATATTTTTTTCTACGACCCACTAACGAAAATCTACAAATTTATTTTAGGAAAAGAGAAAATAACTAATTTTAAAATAATTTATGACTTCACTAATTTGTGAAATAAAATAAACATGAAAAAATATTTAATTTAATTAGTCCCCAGCCCAGATTTGAACTCGGGCCTCTAGCCTGAAAGACAGATGCCGTATCCTCATTTTCACCTCCACATTTAAAATTTTAGTTCTAATAGTAGAAATTAAATTAGTTTCATATAGGTAGTTTGATTCAAATTTAAGATTTTTTAAAATGTGGTCTAAATAAAAATAAATTAAAATTATTTATGGATTCTACACAAAAATTAACTCATTTTAATGTATGTTTAATTTCAATACCTAAAAAATATACTGACAATTAGTTTGACAGAATTGTCACTTATTTAAAATTTTAAAAATAATAGTAGTTGGGTGTCCAATATATAAACTGTGATTGGTGGATTTAATTTTTTTGCAGTGTTCTCACTACCTAGAACGGATATGAAATATATTCGTTGAGTTGAACGCAATAATATATTTTTTCGTTTTGTAGTCTGTGCGTGAATAGTAGTTTGTGCAACAAAATTGGATATGATGGCCATATTGCACGAAGACGAAGTTTAAGAACGACGCCGTAGACGGAGTGCTTAATCGTCTGAGTGCGATATGGACAATCCACTCGAGTTGTATAGTATATTTTTTCTACGACACACTAACGAAATTCTACAAATTTAAAAAAGTATTTTATTAAGACAAAATAAATAATTTTAAAATAATATAAGACTTTTACTAATTTATAAAATAAAAATACAAAAAGATTTAATTTAATTAGTCCCCAGCTCTGATTTGAACTCGGGCCTCTCGCTTGGAGATAAACTCCGTGTCCTCACGCCATCGTCACACTTGCCATTTTATCTCAATAATTCAAAAATATACTGACAGTTAGTTTGACAGAATTGTTACATAAAATTTAAAAAATAATAGTAGCCGGGGGACCAAAATATAATCTGATTGGTGGATTTAACTGTTTTGCAGTATTCTTAGTAGGTAGAATGGATATGAAATTTATTCGTTCAGTTGAACGCAATGGCATACTTTTTTGTTTTGTAGTATGTGCGTAGATTAGCTAATATTCATGTGAGTATAGAAAAAAGCATTTCCATGTGGATGTAGAAAATAGTAGTTTGTGTAGCAAGAGTGAATATAAATTAAATTGATTTCATATAGTTTTATTAAAATTTATAATTTTTTTTTAATTTGGTGTCATCGGTATCAACTGCTAAAGTTATTAGCCTCGTGTTCTGTGTAGGCTTTGTTACTGTTTCCCAGCGCCACTTTAGAAACAGCACTGTTAATTAGAACCCAACAGTGAATGGTCGAGTGGGGAATCCTACCAAGGCATCAGAATTAATTTTAAATAATTAAATTAAATGAAAAAATCCCGGCCAACGGTGGGATTCGAACCTGGGACTCTTGGATCCACAGGCAGAGACTCTACCACTGAGCCACCCACCCCCCCAAAAATTTATAAATATTTATTTCCAAATATAGATCAAATAAAACTAGAAATGCTATTATTTATCGATTCTACACAAGTATAACTCATTTTACGCAATAGCATATTTTTTCGTTTTGTATTCTGTACGTAGATACGCTAATATCCATTTGGGTATAGAAAAAAATGTTTTCTAGTAATAAAAATATACATATAAAAATAACATTGAGTAAAATGATTTATTATTAAAGAAGAAATAAAAATAATAATTTTTATTGATTATTGGTCGGATTTCTACTCGGATTTCTAATTTTTAAACCTCTAGTGAAACGTGGATCTAAGATCTCGGGTAGTATACAGTCTAAATAAAATTGCTTTAGTTTGTTTTTCATATACACCAAAATCTTTCATCTGTTTTTATTTTTTCTACTTACATACTTAAAGGTATCAAAATAATAAAAAAACAAATATTTCGTTTAGTTACGTGAAGTTGCCCCTGAACAATTATTGCATTTTGCCATTATCATTAATAATTGCAAATTTTATTATGTTGTCAACCATTGCTTTTTCCGGAGTCAGTTTTGAAGCAGTGGCAAGATATTTAATTTCGATAATACTGTCGGTTCCTAATAAACCGTCGGAACCTAAAAAACCATATTCAGCATCCACAAATAAACCACATTTGTTGGACATCCGCCTTAAATTTGTGAATATTGCTTTAAAGCTAAAAGTTCTTTTTCTATTCAATACTTAGTATATTAATTTCCCATATATTTTGACTTTTATGCTTAGAAGGGCAGGAACTGAAGTGGACTGGAATAAGAGGTGCTAGTGTTTGTCTTTTTATAAGTAATCTAGCACGATATTATAGATTTCCGTCTAAACGGAAATATTTTCGGCATTTACGAAAGTTTTCCCATTTTTACCACAAATTATTATAACTCAGCTTACACATAAAAGTTCATATAAACACATTAACTAAATACGAAACGAAAACACCTACACTTGAACTAAAAAGAATATAGTTTTTTAATAATTTCATTATAAGCGACTTAAATGACTACATAAATACTTTTATCCTAATTTTCCGGTATTGTATGCACCGCCAACGTCCGCCGCTTTGTTGCCAAATCATTTAATATGGATTCGAATCTTGACAGATTTTCTCAGATTTCGTAATTCAAGGTTTTCAAAAAATATACGCTTTAGACAAAAAAGTGTATTGGAAAGAATTAGTTGATTTTTGTATAACAATTCCCGGTAAAGACTCCTTTTTGCAATAATTTTCATAATTTGTATAGAAATAATTAAATAATAAGTTTTTCTGAATTCGGGCTCTACAGCGGGGTTCTCTATCATTTGCTTAGTAGGCATACCAAATTTTATAAAAAATATTTAAAACTGAGAAAGAGAACCTTGAAGTCGTTTTAAGCCAGTTTCTAACCATGGATATCGCTTTTAACCCTCCTGAGTTTGTTTCACTATCAGTAAGTTTTTATTGATAGATTGATTCATTTTTTAGTTGTGTTACTTACGTGTGCAATTTTTTTTCGTAATTTTTGGAACGGCCTGTTTAAGTATTGTTTTATCATCTGGTGCTTTGTTATTTGCCACTTCTTTCTTAATTTTCATTTTTCAGCTTCTTATCTAATTTCAAAAGGATAGATAATTCGTTCCCGTTATTAATCTTTTGATTTCAGATATTATTTTAGCCTTTTGCCTTTTGAATCTCAGTTATAATATCACTTATTGTATTTATTTAGTAAAATAATATTTCAAAATATATTTTGAAACAAAATAATTCGTGTTTTATACTCATTAATTTATTTTATATTTTTGAAAATAGTTTTATTCAGTGTTTTAAATATAACTCTGACTCAGTATAGACTATAGACAACAAAGAAAACAATATTTATTTCGTGTAACATGCAACACAGAAACAAAAAAAATGTATATTTACGATCAAAGCGGCTGACACAAAGCAACTGTTTCTAAGATTTCCTGGAAAAGAATTTAATATTAGCCAATAGCCAACCTTGATTATAAACCGCCAAACATTCGAAGCCAATGTCAAATTTTGTCAAAATCAAAGAGTAATAAATTGTATTCAATGTTTTGGAAATAAAATATACAAACTGTCGATCGACTACGTTGGAAACGTAAGGTGGGTTTCTAATATACATATTTACGAGGATGATCAAAAAATATATTTTTTTTCAAGCTAATCAATATGTTTATTATATTTTACTGTTGATCGCCCTTTGTAAAATAATATCATTATTTTCATAGTAAAACAATCATGAGCGCCGGTCTAAAAATTTCCAAGGATGCATGTCTTACAGGTAGGGTCAAAATGTCTAAGGCTATAGTGGATAGCACGACGAAAAAAATACAAAATGACAAATCCAGGGAGGTAGACTCCCCGCTGGCCCTCTTGTGGCGGCGCCCATTAAAACAATGACCATATTTTGTCACCAGTAACATAATAAATTTCATTTTTTGACTACAGTTTTCAAATGCACTAGACAGCCCACCGGCAGCCATTTTGTTTGGAATATCTTATAGTAAATAGAAGTGGAGGAGCCAATGAAAAATAATTGCAGTGCTGGAAAAAGTTACATATTTTAATTATTAAAGTCCACTATAATCCCAACAAAATGAGACTAATTATGACAACTTACACCGGATAGTTCCTGAGACACAGCTGTTCAAAGTTGTTGAGGTACTAGAAGAGTTTGCAAAATAAATAAAGTACGCCCTGTTAGTGAAATAAGCATTATAATTTATTAAAATAAACATTTTACTAATTTAAACATTATTATGAAAAATATAATGAAACGCTTTATTATATATTATGTACAGCACAGTTAGGGAAATAGTTATTACTCGCATTTTTTGTATATTTTTAATGGACCAGGCTCGTCCTCTGAATCCACAGTACACCTTTTGGGGGCAGCTTGCTGAGGTAGAATTTCTTCATTGAACTGCCCAGGACTGGTCAGGTCTGGTATGTTTTTACAAGATTGGTCAGTGCAGTAGCTGCAAACAGCCGAGCATTTCAGTCCTGCTTTTCTACAACCACAACTGCTGATACAACCTTTTTTACAGTTTCAGAAAATCATATTTAGCAGAGCTTGAGGAGCTGGTGGTGCCATCATCTGTTGAGGAACGAGGTTTTGTGTACTCCGCATCCAGCACCTAACGAGAGGATTCTTTTCATTTCCCAGCCACTTCTGTACCTGAAATAAAATCAACAACAAAATAAGGAACCATGTATAAAGAATGTGGTCTGAAGCAGAAAGGAATACAAGCAAAAAAACTCATTCTCACCTGGTGGTATGTTCGCAGAGTGAAATCTTGCAGCATTCCTGGTTGGAGGAAATCTGGTGAAGTTCATGTTGGGCGTATCATTCCTCTGTTGATTTTCATTTAGACACAGGATTGAATGCTGTGTAGATTGATGACTTTGTACCCTTCCTGATTCAATCTTCAAATATATAATGACGAAGCGGAACGTGGACTCGACGCGGGAAGCAGGAGTCGACTGAAGAACCAATAGAGCGCACGCACTCACACTCACGACAAATATACTGGCCGGCAAAGTATTCCCCCCGTCGCAACCCCTTCATACGTCGCCGTGCTTTCCGGTGTCACGACAAAAGGACGCGGAAAAAAGGACGGGGAAAAAAGGACGCGGGAAAAAAGGATGCGGGGAAAAAAGGACGCAGGACAAAAGGACGCGGGACAAAAGGACGCAGAGCAAAAGAAATCCCTACAATTTTGAAGCCCTGCACTCAAAGAAAAATCTATACTTTTTCAAATGTTATAAGCATTTTTTTCAACCCAAAGAAATTTAAGTTTTATGGAACAATGCGATCATTGGTATGCGGATGGAACATTTAAATCAGCTCCACCATTGTTTTCTCAAATATACACAATTCATGGAGTGCGGTATAGTAATGTAATCCCGACCGTGTTTGCACTTCTCCCGAACAAAACACAAGAGACCTATACACGTGTTTTTCAACAATTAAAGGTGTTAAATCCAGACCTGTGGCCTCTAACAATAATGATGAACTTTGAAAGAGCCGCAATGAACGCTGCATAAACGAAGTTCCCAAATGTGAGAATCCGCGGATGTTTTTTTCATTTCTCGCAGTGTATGTGGCGCCATATTTAAAGTGCAGGATTACAACGTAGATATATTAAGAATTCTGACTCCGCTCTTCACCTAAGACAATTGACAGCTCTTGCATTTGTTCCAGAGAACCATGTAGGCGAAGTGTACGAGGAGTTACTCGATAGCGATTTTTATACACAAAATGAAGAACTGTTAGTGCCACTGATAAATTATTTTGAAGACACTTGGATAGGGAGATTAGATAGAAGAAGACATCGAAGACAACCCCTTTTTCCTGCAAATGTATGTAAAAAACTTACAGGCGTATTACAAAACTCCTCAATTTAATAAATAGGAAAACTACAATTGTTTTGCAAAACCAAATTTGCATTGTCATTAAACTTAATTCTTAATGTTAATTAAAATTAACTATTTATAGTAATTCAATAAAATTATGCGTCCTTTTTTCCAGCGTCCCTTTTTCCCCACGTCTTTTTGACCCGCGTCCTTTTTCCTCGCGTCCTTATTTCCCGCGTCCTTCTTTCCGCGTCCTATTGTCCCGCGTCCTTTTTTCCGCGTCCTTTTGTCGTACTAACGGGGTACTGGCGTTAGTATGTTAGTTTGAATATCAAATCGGTGACACAAAATTTCAAAAAAAGGAAGTATTACTGTTTTTTTTTAGTTTTTGACAATGGTTACCCATAAATAGTGGGTTTATTGGAAAAGTTCCTTCTTACTTTCCTATCTGTATACAGATATAAGGAAAGTATAGGAATCATGATTTTTTTCGACCTCGAGTTTTCGATGAATTTTTACGTTTTGAGGTCCCCTGAATCAGAGCTGGGACGAATCCTCGAAAAATGGATTCGAATCACGAATCCGAATCACGACATGTGATTCGAATCACGAGATGTGATTCGAATCACGGATAAAATGTTCGAATCCTTTTTCGGATCTCGGATACGAATCACTGTCAGTGTTATACTGTGGTATTAATTATATTTGCTTTCGAATCTAATAATCTAAATTTTTTATTTATTTTATGACATATGACAACATAATATTTCTTTTTATCAAAGAGAATCAAGTTTTAATTTAAACTAAGTAGTAATTAAGTTGCAAATTATTATAAATTCTCGAGAGTTTAAAAAAAAACTTAAATATTTGACTTCAAATATTTGCAATACTTGTCTTATGGTAGCTAAGCCACTGTCGTGTAGTTATTATTTATAACTCGTTGTAATGCTACCAATTGTCTTATACTTGTTAAGGAACTTTGTTATACAATTCTGTAAAATGAGTTTTGACCCGTAAATAAATAAAAACATTTAAAACTTGAAGCTGAAAACCGAAGCTAGCTGTCACATTTAGCATATAGGCGATTACCTAAGTGACGCGCTCTACTGACTACATACTCGTATAAGTATAAAAATTGTTTAAACTTTACTTAAGTTTTCTTGTAAATATAAAAAAAACCCTAGGTGATTGTCGTTATTTATCGATTTTTCACAAGAATCACTAATTTTTAATTATATTTTATATTAATAACTACATTTTAAATAATAAAAAAAATAGTCAACTTGATATTAAGTAATGAATTGTAATTGATAGAAAACATAGAATGGATATAAATATATATTATATTCATTCAATAGACTAATATCGCCCACATATTTATTTTGTATATCGTACAAAAATTAGAAAAATAAATAATATGCCTACATGTGGATGTGGATGCAGAATTTTTTTTCACTTACCTGTATTGAGGATCTATTACAGATTATTTGTTAATTCTGTAATCGTGCACAACGCCAAACACATCGGTTTTCTATTCAGTCTTAGTCTGCTTTAGTTTTTAGTTTACAATTCGCGACAAGTTAAAGCTTGAGTCGGCGGTTCGCGCCGGCGTAGTTTGGTCTCCAAAAGGATCCGAAACTGGATATTGATGATTCGAATACGAATCCTTTAGGATTTTCTCTGCGAATCCGGATCACGGATCCTTTTTACTTTCCTATCTGTATACAGATATAAGGAAAGTATAGGAATCATGATTTTTTTCGACCTCGAGTTTTCGACGGATTTTTACGTTTTGAGGTCCCCTGAATCCGTTTTGACTATTTTCGCGATGATGTCTGTGTGTGTGTGTGTGTGTGTGTGTGTGTGTGTGTGTGTGTGTGTGTGTCTGTGTGTGTGTGTGTGTGTGTGTCTGTGTGTGTGTCTGTATAACGCATAACTCATGAACCGATACACAGAAAAACACCAAATTTTAAACTTAAGCTTTGTTTCAGCGTCCAATGAGCTGATTAGATTTTGGGCAGAGTCGGAACATCTGGGGGGGTACTTTATAGGTGGTCATTTTTATATTTTATGGAATATATCTGTTATTTACGTTTGGAGAAGAAAATTCTTCAAATAAAAGTTACTTCTAATATAATTATCTATAATTTTTGTTTTATGCAAAATTTTCCTAAAATGGTCCGTATTCGAGAAATTTGACAAAATGTAAAAAAAATAATTTTTTATAAAAATTGTTCAAATAAAAGTTGTTTGTAATATAATTTTCTATAATTTTTGTCCTATACATAATTTCTCTAAAATGGACCGTATTCGAGATATTTGAGAAAATGTGTAAATTTCGAAATTTGAAGAAAACTCAAAAACGGATAAAGGAAAAAACATTAAATTTTAAACTTAAGGTTTATTTCGGCCTGACGTGAAATGATTAGATTTTGGACAAAGTCGGAACATCTGGGGGGGTACTTTATGGGAGGCCGTTTTTATATTTTATGGAATATATCTGTTATTTATGTTTGGAGAAGAAAATTGTTCAAATAAAAGTTACTTCTAATATTATTATCTATAATTTTTGTTCTATGTCAAAATTTCCTGAAATGGTCCGTATTCGAGAAATTTGACAAAATGTGCAAAATTCTGATTTTTATGAAAATTGTTGAACTAAAAGTTGTTTGCGATATCGATTTCTATAATTTTTGTTTATATATGATTTTTCTAAAATGGACCGTAATGGAAAAGTGCTAAATTTAAATTTTTCTGTATTTTCGTTTTCAATGAATATCTATAGAAAAATGTTTCGAGGTAGATGTATGTGGAAAATGTATATATTTAGTTTATCCTCTAAACATTTATAGAGATGCTGCAATAGGTTGTACAAAATAACCGGAAAATGCCTATAATAACTTGATAGGAAAGTCATGTGTTGGACACATCAGATTTTTTTCTAAAGTATTCGAATCCCGCTCTCGAATCCTCAAAAAGGATTCGAATCCTAGATTCGAATCCTATGTGATTCGAATCCTCCCCAGCTCTGCCCTGAATCCGTTTTGACTATTTGCGCGATGATGTCTGTGTGTGTGTCTGTATCCACCATAACTCATGAACCGATACACAGAAAAACACCAAATTTTAAACTTAAGCGTCTAATTAACTGATTAGATTTTGGGCAGAGTCGGAACATTGGGGGGGGGGTACTTTATAGGTGGTCATTTTTATATTTTATGGAATATTTTTGTTATTTACGTTTGGAGAAAGAAATTCTTCAAACAAAAGTTACTTCTAATATAATTATCCATAATTTTTATTTTATAAAAAATGTTCCTAAAATGGTCCGTATTCGAGAAATTTGACAAAATGTAAAAAAAATATTTTTTTATAAAAATTGTTCAAATAAAAGTTGTTTGTAATATAATTCTCTATAATTTTTATTCTATACATAATTTCTCTAAAATGGACCGCCGTATTCGAGATATTTGAGAAAATGTGTAAATTTCGAATACAGCAAAAACGGATAAAGAAAAAAACATTAAATTTTAAACTATAGGTTCATTTCGGCCTGACGTGAAATTATTAGATTTTGGACAACGTCGGAACATCTAGGGGGGTACTTTATGGGAGGCCGTTTTTATATTTTATGGAATATATCTGTTATTTATGTTTGGAGAAGAAAATTGTTCAAATAAAAGTTACTTCTAATATTATTATCTATAATTTTTGTTTTATGTCAAAATTTCCTGAAATGGTCCGAGAAATTTAACAAAATGTGCAAAATTCTGATTTTTATGAAAATTGTTGAACTAAAAGTTGTTTGCGATATCGATCTCTATAATTTTTGTTTATACATAATTTTTCTAAAATGGACCGTAATGGAAAAGTGCTAAATTTAAATTTTTCAGTATTTTCGTTTTCAATGAATATCTATAGAAAAATGTTTCGAGGTAGATGTATGTGGACAATGTATACAGGGTGAGTCATGAGGAACCTTACAGACTTCTACCATATGTAGAGTCCCTTAAGGGGTATATCATATGAGCATTAAAAAGTGGCAACTCCCCTTCGTTATTAATAGACGGGGTGTTTTGTGAATTTTGACAAAACTTTATATAGCCGTAAAATCTACAAGAATTACTAGATTTCTTTAATTTTTTGGTGGAGCATTACACTGGTGCCTAGCATTTAATTCATATCATCAAAAGTTAAAAATTCCAGGATTAATTAGGAAAAATTAATCTCGACGATTCATATCAAAAAGTTCGCCCTGTATAAGATTTTTTTAAATTATAATAAGATATTTTTGAAGTATATAGATAGACAATCAAAACTGTGTATGTGACATTTTTGTCACCTTTTTTTATTAAGGTTCGATTTTGGGTAAAACTAAAAAATCACCTTAAGGGGTCACATAAATTATGTTATAACATAAAGAAAACATTGTTAATTGTATGCATTTGAACTAAACGAGCCAAACATAAGCCTTTAGTGAGCTTACTAGATCGTTAAATTCATTTTCGACAATTTCCAGATCCGGATTAGTTCATTTTTAAATTTTAAATAGAAATCGGCCTATTTTTGTAGACTATAGAAACTACTCAACTAAATTAAACATGTCAATAATCAATAAATAAATTGTAGCGAATAACAATAACGAACAATAAATTCACACTTATTAATTAATAATTATAAATGCTATTTATTAACCTCTAATAAAAACTGCACATTTTATTCTTGCAACTAAGAAATTATGTGGTTTTATTTTTATTATAAATACATAGTAGGTACCTATGTATCAAGGTAGGTTGTGATAGTTTGACGTTTGTTTGTTCTTATTTATTTGTCATTTGCAACCATTATTTATACGTGTAAAATAATATTTCGCTTTGTTTTATCTATTTTACAATAGTGTTAGAATTTTTGTTGTTGGTGTTGTTATTCAAAATGCCCCATAAGTTTTCAAATGCAGAATATGCAGATATCATTTTTATGTACGGATTCTGTAATGGTAATGGCAGAGCTGCAGCAAGAGAATATCATAGAAGATTTCCTGGTCGTCGAGTTCCCTGTCATTCAACATTTGCATCAGTTTTTAATTATTTGCGAGAACATGGCACATTCCCTAAAGCAAATACAGTACGAAATGTAGATCATGAGCAGGAAGATAATATTCTTGATGCTGTTATTGCGAACCCCACAATAAGCACCAGGAAAGTAAGTCGACAACTTTATGTTACCCAATCAAAAGTGACTAGAGTCTTACGAAAAAATAATTTACACCCATATCATATTCAATTAGTTCAGCGGCTACACCCTGAAGATGAAATCCATAGGTTGGAATTTTGTAGGTGGATTGCAAATCATAGACCAGTACTGTATAGAACATTGTTTACAGATGAAGCACAGTTTACAAGGGATGGGATAAATAATTCCCGTAATTTACATGTGTGGGCAGTAGACAATCCCCATGCTGTTCGAGAGTTTCGGTCTCAGTTAAGGTTTTCCGTGAACGTGTGGATTGGTGTGATAAATAACCAATTTATAGGACCTCACTTTTTTGATGGTCCTTTAAGAGGACAAGTTATTTACTTAGACTTTTTGCAAAATACTTTGCCTAATTTACTTGCCAACGTAGGTATCCGAGGGATGTATTTCCAACATGATAGAGCATCGCCTCATTTTTTAGTTGCGGTAAGAAACCACCTAAATAATGTTTTTGGCAACAGATGGATAGGACGTGCAGGTCCTATTTCATGGCCTCCAAGATCCCCAAATTTTAACCCCGTAGATTACTATATTTGGGGACGAGTGAAAGAATTAGTTTATTCACAAAATATTAATGACCGACAACAATTAATTGATAGAATTATCCTTTGCTCTAATGTTATTAGAAACGATCCCTTGACTATCCGTAAATCAATAAGGCCACTTAACGATTCGGCAACAAAAATTTGTAGAAGCTGGAGGGTTTCATTTCGAACAACTACTGTAATTGTTAATTTATTACCATGATTTTATTTTCTAGTATACATGTTATCATTATTCTATGTATGTAGTATTAGTTTTTTTTTAAATTTCTTAGTTGTTCGTTATTCTAATTCGTTAAAATTTATTTATTGTTTGTTGATGAAATTTAAACGAAATAAAATATTTCTAATAAATACATATGAACTTATGTTTAATTTATTTGAGTCTCCAAAAATGTATGTTTAAAAATTAATTAAAAATTTATAACTAGGCCTGGAAATTGAATAAAATGATATTAACGGTGTAGGCACTAAAGACTTATGTTAGACTCGTTTTAGTTCAAATGTATACCATTAACAATGTTTTCTTTAAGTTATAACATTATAATGTGACCCCTTAAGTTGATTTTTCAGTTTTGCTCAAAATCAAAACTTAATAAAAAGATTAAAGAAAATGTGACAAAAATGTCACATACACAGTTTTGATTGCCTATCTATGTACTTTAAAAATATCTTATTATAATTTTAAAAAATCTTATACAGGGCGAACTTTTTGATATGAATCGTCGAGATTAATTTTTCCTAAGCCAATCCTGGAATTTTTAACTTTTGAGGATATGAATTAAATGCTAGACACCAGTGTAAAGATCCACCAAAAAATTAGAGAAATCTCTTTAAGTTATAACATTATAATGTAACCCCTTAAGGTGATTTTTCAGTTTTGCCCAAAATCAAAACTTAATAAAAAAATTAAAGAAAATGTGACAAAAATGTCACATACACAGTTTTGATTACCTATCTATGTACTTTAAAAATATCTTATTATAATTTAAAAAAATCTTATACAGGGCGAACTTTTTGATATGAATCGTCGAGATTAATTTTTCCTAAGCTAATCCTGGAATTTTTAACTTTTGAGGATATGAATTAAACGATAGACACCAGTGTAAAGCTTCACCAAAAAATTAAAGAAATCTAGTAATCCTTGTAGATTTTTCGGCCATATAAAGTTTGGTCAAAATTCACAAAACACCTCGTATATTAATAACGAAGGGGAGTTGCCACTTTTTAATGCTCATATGATATACCCCTTAAGGGACTCTACATATGGTAGAAGTCTGTAAGGTTCCTCATGACTCACCCTGTATATTTAGTTTATCCTCCAATATGGTAGAAGTCTGTAAGGTTTTTTTAGTTATTAAAGTCCACTAAATGCCCAACAAAATGAGACCAATTATGTCAACTTACACCTGATAGTTTCTGAGACAATGCTGTTTAAAGTTGTTGATGTAAGTAAACAATTATGTAATTTGGTTTTAGTAGACCAGATAGTTTGCAAAATTTAAAAAAAAGGAACTATTACAATTTTTTTTTAGTTGTCTGGTAGATTTTTACTGAAATTGTGTTTTGTTTTTACTTTAAGTTGTAACATAACATATATTAAATATTATAACAGAATTTGTTTTTACTTTTATTTGCAACTAATATCACGGAAGAAACAGTACAACACATTAGATTTTTTTAGTAAACTTTTAAAATTATTATTTTACAGAATTTCAAGCAGTTTCAGTACTCCTGGTTTAAGAGGATCTCCCAAAATAAATTAAAAACTAATCAAAAGAATTTATACATATGTATAAGTTACCAGATCGACTGTTATGTACTGTATACCTCACAACGCTGGGATTTAATATAATTACCCTATTTTTATTAATGTAAAAAACTATTAAAAAATGTATCATGAATTCCCAAGCAAACAAGGTAAACTTGATAATATCTAATGAAAAATAGAAAGGACTGTAAATTTGTTATTTACTGCATCTTTAAATTGGTTAACACAATATAAACATATAATTTTCAGTCACGTTTTTATAGAAAAAACCAAATACGATCATTACTATTGCATCGAAACCTATTATTGCAAACAATATTATAATTTTTTTGTCCTTATTAGTGGGCAATAAACACTCTTCAAACCATTAACAAATTATAGCCTGCCTCTAAAATTAAATGAAATAGTTTAGGTAGTAATTAAATAATTACCATATCAAATTTCGTAGCTATATCCGCGGAAATCCTTGAAAATTAAAACAATGCTATTTCTATTCATAGACGCTATTTTTTATGAATTAAAAATTGCGAGCGGTCAGTCAAATTAAGTTTTTTTCAGTAGCCATATTTTGCATTAATGCATTCGGCCTTGTTCGAGATTAATTTTCTGGAAAAATAAAAAAAAAAAATTAGTTTGTAATCGATATTTTATCATAATATAAATAGCGTTTAGCCTTATTATAATATTTTAGTAATGACTTATATAATTGTTACAATTTTCAATTAAATTATTATAGTAAATAAATAATATTAAGTTTGCAACTTAATAAACATACTAAAAATGCAAACTTGTTAAAATAAAACTTTGTTTTAATATACTAATTTAATTTTATTATATTCTAATAGTCTGAATTCAAAAAGGCTATAGGCCCAGTCTGTTAAAACATTAAATATTATTCTACACACAACTAAATTTATAATGTAACAACCCAGTATTTTACAGGAACATTTTTCAAAAATAAAAATTCACTTTCAAATGAAAGAACGAGCAGTGAACCACTAGTACACATTGTGTCTCAAATAGTACGCAAATAGTACACAAATAATATGTAAATAGTACGCAAATAGTATGCTAATAGTACGCAAATAGTACGAATATAGTACGCAATTAGTACGCAAATAGTACGTATATATTAGGCAAGGTTGTATATAAATAGTACATAAATGCATAAATTAAGTAGATCAGCTAAAAATATGTCGCAGCTATTAAAATTAAGTAGTTAAAGACCTAAAGAGCTGTATTGAAATTTGCTACCTTAGTTTCTGGGATAACTTTGGATGACGCCATCAATTTCCCTATATTTCTAAACTAACTAAAATTCTGATATCCAATGACATTATTATCATGAATATATTTTTTTCTGTAAAATACTAAACATAAATTTGGTTGTGTGTATATAGAAATCTAATATTTTTCAATTGTCTGTGTTTTCTTTTCTTGTTAAATGAAAAGAACGCCCTAAATACTTACCTTCCTGTAATAAATAGAAAAATTGTAACAAGTTATTTAGTTTAGAGGGTAGAAAAACTGTTCACATAATTATCATTTCGAACTGGTTTTTTTTTTACGATATTTCTACCACTTCGGCTATAAACTTGATCTCGTTCTATTTACGAAAACTTGAAATAAACAGGAAATGACCCGGTATATGTTGTTTTTTGAACCCTGGCCACGCTTTAGGTAAAATAGACCACTTATGTGGTGTCTTGTGCTACTTGTCTGATTTCAGGGGTCATTCGTCAAAGTACAATAGGCAACTATTCTATAATCCTTTTAATAGAATACTTGACTGGGAAATATTAAAATGTCGTTATTTTTAACATAACTACCGAAATAAATCTGATAAAAAAAGGGTAGCTATAGCCCTTTGAGGCAGATTTATTTCGGTTATTTTTAAGGATAGCTTAAAATATGGTAAGTACAAGACGAATTTTATTGTTGAGTCTTTTAATCTGATTGACATATATTTGTTCTTTAAGCGCCAAATTAAAGAATAACTAATAAACCGTTAGAGCAGGCATGTGCAACTAGTTTTGGGTAGCAGTAATAAAACAGTCAACAAATAATAATAATAATAATTTTGCAGACCTGTGAAATGTAACTGTTCTTGTAATGATACATAATTATCTACTGTGGTTATAGTATAGATCAATTATCGCCAACCTGTCGATCGCGAGCTACCGGTAGCTCGCGGAGGCAATTCTGGTAGCTCTCACAACGATTTTAATTTAAAAAATACAAACTGCAAAAATCAGAGAAGCTTCCGAAAATTCCACAAAACAATATAATTGTCATATTAAACATAAACAGCGACAACGTTGCGGTGAGCGATCTGCCGCTGAAAAATCATTCCCACTACATTTGCCGCCAGAAAGGAGAAACTGAAACAGTTAAAAAAGCAGTTAATTGGACAACAATCAATATTTTTAAGAACAGTCGACAAAAATAAGGCTGCAACTGAAGCATCGTACCGTGTGTCCCAGATAATTGCACCAAAAAAGAAACCTTATGAAGGCGTTTTTAGAAGCTGCTGATTCGTTATTTGTCAACTTTAGAAATAAAGACGAGATAGTTTCAGCTATAAAATCTATGCAACTTTCTGCTAATACAGTGATGAGACGTGTAGAAGTAATGAGCAATGATATTTTTTTACAGTTAAGAACTGACTTAGATAACTGCGTTTATTTTTCACTTCAACTGGATGAATCAACAGATGTCGTTGACACTGCCCAGATGGCCGTGTTCGTCAGGATGGTTTTTAGTGATTTTACGATTAAAGAAGATCTTTTGAAGTTTATTCCACTGAAAGGACACACTACTGGACAGGAGTTGTATTCTCATTTAAAAAATATTACTTCTTCCGAGAAAATTTCAATATCGAAAATGGTAGGCTTGACAACCGATGGCGCTCCAGCTATGGTGGGTTGTGATAAGTGTCTGGTGGCGTTATGTCGTAAAGATGAAACTTTTCCGCAATTTCTCTGTTACCATTGCATTATCCATCAGCAAGCATTATGTGGAAATTTCCTGACACTAAACAACGTTATGAAACTGGTGGTAAAAATTGTGAACAAGATTAGAGCTCAAGCGTTACAAAGAAGATTATTCAAAACCTTGGCCGATGAAGTTGACTGTCAATACGGGAGCCTACTCCTTCACTTTTAAGTCCGATGGTTAAGTAGAGGACGGGTGCTGAAACGTTTTAATGATGTCCTATCTGGCATAGTTCAATTTTTAAAACAACGCGATTAACCGACTCCGGAACAAGAAAATTCAATCTGGCTTAGAGATTTTGGTTTTCTCGTGGATATTACAGAGAAATTAAACGAACTTAATTTGCAGCTTCAGGGGAGAGACAAAGAACTAGCAAAAATGATTTCTGATATAAAAGCATTTATCAAAAAGCTGGAGTTTTGGGAATAAAACCTAATTAACAGCGATGCCAAGCATTTTCCTATTCTTTCAGAAAAAATATCTAAAAATCCATTAGAACCCTATGACAGCAAATATCATGTAGAACTAGTTTCTACCCTGAAGAATAACTTCAAAAATCGTTTTAAGGATTTCAATGAAATGGCTTTAGTAGCGCAGTTTGTTGTTTCACCCTTTATGGAAATTGATATCCAACAGTTTGCAACTTGTGTTATGCAGAACTTTGGCGAAGACACCGCTGCAACAGAAATGGAAGTAAGTGAGTTTCAAAATGCCTTAAAATCGGTCTCAAGTACCAAATGTATCTGGCCTATTGTAAGTAAAGACAAATATTCAGTTCTATGCCGTGTTGGCTTGAAAGTGAAAGCATTATTCAGTTCAACCTATTTGTATGAATCTTCTTTTTCCAATATGAAGTTTATTAAGAACAAATATCGCAATAGACTTACAGATGAACATTTGGATAATTGTATTCGAATGGCTGTATCAAATTATACTGCAAACATTAAAAAAATTATCGATGAGTCTGAGTGTCACCCTTCTCATTGAACGTGCTTTTTTATTTTTCAATGTTTATGTTCATGATAGTGCGTTACTTTTTTGTTGTTATTATTAACTATTTTTAAATCTTACGTGACATGCCGTTGTGGCTGGATAAAAGTTTGTGTTTATTTTTCAAACACCTTCGTTTGGTAGGTAGGAATGTAGCTATGAACAAGTACGTACTAGTAATATTAGTTATTTTGTTATTAGTTTTACCTATGTATTATGTATTATGTATTACCAGTTAAATAGTAAAATAAATACATACAATAATAAATTAACTGTGGATTATTTCATTTACACGTTGCGTTACGTGGCTTCCGTGTGGGTAGCTCGCTGTTTATTCCAAAATTAACAGAGTAGCTCAACACATTGAGAGGTTGGCGACCACTGGTATAGATAAATACAATTTCAAGTCATTAGCAAACATCAATTCATTAATATCGATTAAATAACACAAATTATTGATAAATAATAAAAATAAAACGGCCCCTATGGGATCCCACTAGTTGCAACATAAACATTTGAGAAGGAAATAATATTTTCCCTTTCTACTTTTAAAAGTAATTGAACTCAATTAGTGCATGATTCACTAAGTTGAAGTTCATAACGAAACGCAAAAAAATCATATTATTATACCAGCCGATGTACCACTAGACGCTGTAATAACTCAATAGGGAGAATTGTCACAGGATTTTCGATTTTCCACAAGATCTGGGGAAATTTGTAGAAACAATAAAAAAAATAAATGAAGACATTGGTCGATCACTTACCCATCTCATTAATCAAAGTTTTCGGGAACAGGAATATCCAAACTATTTAAAAATAGGTATAATAAAACTTCTTTTTAAAAATGGAGACGAAAGCAACATAAAAAATTATAGACCTGTCTCTTTACTCTCTGTGTTTTCCAAAATTTATGAAAAAATTATTAAATTGAGACTATTAAAGTTCCTCAATAGGCATGAAGTGTTATGACCACATCAAAACGCCAACTCTTTGCGTATTTCTTGACCTCTCAAAAGCCTTTAACAGGGTGTGCTATAAAAAAATGTTAGATAATTTGGAGCAATATAGGATTAGAGGAATTGCATATAATTTGTTGGAAAGATAATATTTCTAGTCTATTCCAAATATAACGAGATATTACTAATTTGGCGGAGAAGCTTCTGGAACATCCACCATAATTTTAAATTGGTATATAAATATTGGTGGAGAAGAATGCGGTATCAGTTATTATATGGACAGTGAAGATAAATAGTAATTAGTAGACAGAGGTGAATATAAATAGTGAACGATTCAAAGACATTCGAAATATATATAAATTAGAATAATAGCGTTATAAAATAAATAAGTGTTTAAATAAATTATTAATAAATAAACTGTTGTTTAAAATAAACAAACGTCACAATATTTGTCATTTCGTCATATATCTATCATACTTATTGTATTATATTAATATTTTGAATAAACTTTTATTATTATATTATAATTTAGTAGGGTGTATAGTATCTACACTTCCCGCCAAATATAACAATAATAATTTTTAAATTTTTAAACAAAACACCCTGTAACTGAGATCTAGGTGATTTGGGATAAACCTTCATAATTTGAGCTCAGAATTCTATAGTTGAAATATTTCCAATTAGTAATGAATCACTCTGTATATGTATACCGCACCTATCTGACCTCATCGATCTAATTATTGACAATTATTGACTAAATCCTGCCAACTTACTTATTGAGGATCTCGAGTTCATGAATTTATGCTATAATATAATATTTTTTGACTCTAGATGGATACGGTTGTAAGATACATATTCAGTATTTAATCAATTATAAAATTATTTATTGTTTTTATTATAAAATTTTTGTCAACGACCGTGACAGGGCAAGCTAAACTAACATGATTACCATAACGTATTAGAATTACTTTCACTGGACACTAAATTATTTCACTATCTATTAGAGAGTAGTATTACATCAAGGGTAATACTAGAAAAAATTATACCTGGACTCAACTGAAATTCGTTACAACACACGCTAAATTTGATTCCAATAGTAAGATCCGAGGTACCTTCCTCATTTCCTTGACAATGCATTTTACGTTTGGCCTTAGAGAGAGGGTTAACGCTTTAAATAATAACCCTCTGCTACTCAAGATTTATAAGCTAACGGAGTTCGAATGAAAATCACAAGTGTGATGTAAAATATGTTTATCTACAACTACTTATTCTATTTATTGTATAAATAATACATAAACGATCACCCGTGGATAATGTAATTCATTACTATTGTGAATTGGAAAAATAATAATGACACACGCATATTTTATTCGAAATATTTTATAATATCTTCATTGCCTACGAAAATACTGAAAAAAACGCCTCTGGCGATGCATCGCTTTCACATCGCTCCAGGGATTATTCATGTCTGAACTGGAAAAATCAAGAAACTACCGCCTGACATGTTCTCGCAATATAGGAATCGGTATTAACTGGATGATATACTAATAAAATTTTGTGTGTATTTATACCTAATCCTATTTAATTTCTCAACTTTTATTTTAAAATTAATTTTTGTTTTTTAGCTTACAATAATTTATAAATTGCACAAAATTTAATCCTAAAAATAATATTTAGGAAAGATAGATTATTTTTTACATAAAATCTATACCAAGAAACCAGTATGCTAAATATCCGATTAATATATATTTATCAATTTTTAATAAGAATATTTCATGAACAAAAATCTTAATACTCAAATATAATAAACTAGAAATACTCGGTCAAAATTAAATTTAAATATTATTCTTAAATTTTTTAGTAAAACAGCAACCCAAAACTTATTTCTATTCTTCGGCCCAAAAATCTTTAATGTTCTTCAAAAAAAAAAAAAGAAAGAACCAATTTTAAAAGTTTTAAAAAAGAAGTAATTAATTATATCAAAAATTACCCAGATAAATTTCCTTTCAACTGATTTTATATTGTTTTTTGTTTTTAATAGTAATTACAGGTACAATTACCAGGACTTTGCCTAATGGTCATCTGATCAATCACTCTTGAATTTTGAAATAGTAAAATTAAAACTATTTAATTAAAAATTTGTTACATTGCCTACCAATTACATTATTTAAAACTCGTTAAAATGCTTCACAGGTCTAAAAGTCACAAGACAGGCCACTTAGTCTAGCGTGGTTATAAACCCTGTAGGATATTTTATAATTATTATATTTTAGAAATAAGTAAAACATTTTTATGTATGTTACTATTTGCAATAAATTGAATTGAATGATACAGGAAATTATTCGAAAATAAAGTAACAAACAGACTCACTGTCTACATTCTACACACAGTCTATACAGGAGCAAGGCGGAAATTTTCGTAGCCCTTTTGCATGTAAACATTCCGTATCTGAGACATGCGAGCGAAGTCGTCCGATCTAATCGCGCCAATACGGGAATTGAGAGCAGTGCTCAATGTTTAGCCCTGCCAACCAGAAATTTTCCTCTAGAACTTTCTACTAAAGATATGCTTCAAGAATTTCTACTAATCATACAACATTTGGCATGAAAATTCTAAAAATCGCAAAATTCTTCTCGCTTAAAGGCTTTTCCGCACAAATTTCAAAACATAACACTTCAATCACTCCTTCCTTCCCAAATATACATCCCTTCAATTCAAATTCTATATTTAGATGAATAAATAGAGCGGAATTGAATCAAAATTAAAAATCTGATATGTCCAACACATGACTTTCCTATCTAGTTATTACATGCTTTTTTCGGTTATTTTGTACAACCTATTGCAGCACCTCCATAAATGTTTAGAGGATAAAATAAATATATACATTTTCCACATACATCTACCTCGAAACATTTTTCTATATTCATTAAAAATGAAAATACTGAAAAATTTAAATTTAGCACTTTTTCTACAATTTTTCCATTACGGTCCATTTTAGAAAAATCATGTATAAGCAAAAGTTATAGAGATCGATATCGCAAACAACTTTTATTTCAACAATTTTCATAAAAATCAGAATTTTACACATTTTGTAAAATTTCTCGAATACGGACCATTTCAGGAAATTTTTACATAAAACAAAAATTATAGATAATATTAGAAATAACTTTTATTTGAACAATTTTTTTCTCTAATCATAAATAACAGATATATTCCATAAAATATAAAAACGGCCCCCCATAAAGTACCCCCCCAGATGTTCCGACTTTGTCCAAAATCTAATCATTTCACGTCAGGCCGAAATAAAATTTAATGTTTTTTTCTTTATCCATTTTTGAGTTTTCTTCAAATTTCGAAATTTACACATTTTCTCAAATATCTCGAATACGGTCCATTTTAGAGAAATTATGTAAGGAATAAAAATTATAGAGAATTATATTACAAACAATTTTTGTTTGAACAATTTTTATAAAAAAATTTTTTTTTTCATTTTGTCAAATTTCTCGAATACGGACCATTTTAGGAAAATTTTGTATAAAACAAAAATTTTAGATAATAATATAAGAAGTAAATTTTATTTGAAGAAATTTCTTCTCCAAACGTAAATAACAGATATATTCCACAAAATATAAAAATGACCACCTATAAAGTACCCCCTAGATGTTCCGACACTGCCCAAAATCTAATCAGCACATTGGACAGTGGAACAAAGCTTAAGCTTAAGATTTGGTGTTTTTCTGTGTATCGGTTCATGAGTTATGCGACACACAGACACACACACACACACAGACATCATCGCGAAAATAGTCAAAACGGATTCAGGGGACCTCAAAACGTAGAAATCCGTCGAAAACTCGAGGTTGAAAAAAATCATGATTCCTATACTTTCCTTATATCTGTATACAGATAGGAAAGTAAAAAACATCACTGCCTTCATTTTTAACCAAACCATCATTACTATCCAATAGAATGAAATCAGATTTTATAATCTTTCAAGTAAGGTGGTGCTTGACCCCATTGATGTTTAAAAAATTGAGGGTGTGGCTATCATCTGAAGAGGGTTCATAGGAATACTAAAATTGTCAGATGGTGAATAAAAAAATTGACTTATTCAAGCGTTTTTTCTATTCTTTAAAATAAACTAGGTGACAAGGGAGAAATAAAGAACCAAAAATATTTAAAGACTTCAAAAGTATCCAGATAATACTACTAATCAAATTAGAAATTTCAAATGGAAATTGATTAAAGAAATTCTTTTATACTGTTAAATATTGATGCAAAAAATATTTTATTAAAATAAAATACATTATTTGCTAATATTATGGTTTGAAATTCATAATAAATAACTCTCTAGAACTTTTACCTAAATTTGTATAGAATAAACTTACCTAGGTATTTTTAAAAACTTCCAATCCCTCGACATTACAAATTTGGGACACTTGTATACCTAATTATAAAAAAGCGGGAAAAAATATATTTGCTGAGAAGAATCATCACTTGCCTAAATGAGCAAAACAATAATGATCTAAATCAAGAAGTGTAGACAAACTTAAAAAAAACTACCACTACTACTTCTTTATATTTTAATAAAGATTTCAAACAATGAGTAAGGATCTTTTTACTTCTTTTCTCCCCTCTTTCTGTATCTGCGTAGATAGCAGCACCACAGCCAATTGTCTGTCCCCGAGTCTTTCTTTTATGAAAGAAATCATCTTGGCATTCACTAGAAAACGTTATACATAACGGTAAAATAAGGGTCCTATGACTGAAAACCTTTCATCTAAACTAAACTCTTTTAAGCAATGTATGCCCCTTATAAATAGCTGGACTTATTAAGGATAATTTTATTAGTACTAGCGACTTTATTTTGAATTCTAATTTTAAAATTGATATTAAACATTTTATATTATACAGGGTGTTATTGAAATACACGTACATATTAAAATGGGGAATAGTATGTAATGATCAAAAACGATTGGCACCAATTTTAACTTCAAATTCTAAAATTTAAATATTGGGGAAGAGTCCCCTTTTCCGACCTACTAGTTTCCATATTTAAACAAGTAAAATAAATCGAAATTGAACTTACCCATAGAAATTGCAATGTTGCCGTAGCAAAACCAATTAATTCAAAATAAAGTTTATTACAGTAATTGTTCAAAATGCCGTCCATTATTATTTACACACACTTGCAATCGTCTTTCCAAAGAACTTTGAACATTAGAAATTAGTCTTGGATTTTGTCGTAGTTCCTCGGCTACCGCATTAACTTTATTGGTTAATTGTTCAACACTATTAATAGGTTCATTATAAACCAGTTGTTTTATGTGACCCCACAAAAAGAAATCGCATGGATTTAAGTCCGGAGATCTCGGAGGCCACTTAGTAGGTCCATTTCTGCCTATCCACTTTTGAGGAAATCTAATGTTCAAAAACTGCCGTACGTTTAAATCAAAGTGAGGAGGAGCGCCATCTAGTAGGTACCACATCCGTTGCCTTAATTGTAACGGTATCTCTTCTAGGAGTACTGGCAAAATATCTTCTAAAAAGTGGAGATATCCTGGCCCATTTAATCTGTTCGGGAGAACATAAGGCCCGATTAAATACTGATCTATTATGCCAGCCCAAACATTTATTGAAAATTTTCTTTGATGCCCAGTTTCCCTAATGGCGTGAGGATTTTCATCACTCCAAATATGCGTATTGTGCATATTGAACACGCCATCACGAGTGAATGAAGCCTCGTCAGTATACAATAATATTTTTAGAAAATCAGGAATATCAACACATTTTTGAATCATCCATTCACAAAACTCCACTCTCTTTTCTTCATCACCTGGATATAAGGCCTGGACTTTTTGGATGTGATAAGGATGTAAACCTTGTTCTTTAAGTGTCCGCCACACAACAAATGAGGACACTCCAATTTCAAGACCTAGTCTTCTACAACTTAATTGAGGCCGGTTTTCAACAGCTTCCAATATTTCTTCTTCGGCCGCCAATGTTCTTTGTGTTCTTGTTCTCCCTCGATCTGCATTGACACTCTCAAATTTTCCATGGTCTCTTAGATGCTGAACAGTTGAAATAAACGTACGACAGTCCGGAATTCTCCGATTTGGAAACCGTTCGCGATACAGGATTTGTGCTTGCCGAGAATTTTCTCCAGCTGCCCCATAAACCAGCACTATATCCGTTAGTTCAATATTCGTAAATAGTGGCATCGTAAAAAAATATTTAAAAGTAATCGTAACAACACTTTTTACCAACTTGGAAATGACGCGCTCGTGTTAGCCAGATTCGTAAATCAACTAAAATTTTAATAATCTATAGTTTCAAAAATGTATAGTTTAAAAACAATCATTTATCAAATATTCTAGTTTTTTGATAACGAGGGTAGTAAAACCAGTCTTCGGAAATAGAAATTAATTCGAAAATCTTGGCAACATGGTTATTTCTTACAAGACTAGTTTTCTTATCATCTGACAACAACTTGCATATTAATTACTGTTGATGTTCAAAATAGGTAAATAAACCTAATTTATATAGGTCATCCTCAACATATCAGTGAAGTACGTTTGTTTTAGAACTAATTTTCAAAAATTAATAACTCCCTTAATAAGGGGTATTTTTAAAAAATAATATTTTTCTACATTCAGTGGGGATCTGCGCAATACCCAGTTTTAATATGTACGTGTATTTCAATAACACCCTGTATATGTATTCAAAATTATCATTTGTAATATTAATCATTGTTAAAGTTTTTTTACATTAACTATATTAAGGTTTCGTATATCTCTGTAGTCAATTTTTCCATAATTTTATTTCTATTACTTTTTCTAAAATAAATGTGTTTTAAGAAACAAATTTTACTTTTTACTCCTTTATATTTACTCTATATTTACTCTATATATTTACTCTATATTTACTCTATATATTATTATATATTTATTATATATTTATTCTATATTTACTCTATATTTACTCTATATTTACTCTATATTTACTCTATATTTACTCTATATTTACTCTATATTTACTCTATATTTACTCTATATTTACTCTATATTTACTCTATATTTACTCTTTATTTACTCTGTATTTACTCTATATTTACTCTATATTTACTCTATATTTAATCTATATTTAATCTATATTTACTATTTATTTACTCTATATTTACTCTTTATTTACTATATATTTACTCTATATTTACTATTTACTTACTCTATATTAACTCTATATTTACTCTATATTTAGTCTATATTTACTCTATATTTACTCTATATTTACTCTATATTTACTCTATATTTACTCTATATTTACTCTATATTTACTCTATATTTACTCTATATTTACTCTATATTTACTCTACTCTATATTTACTCTATATTTACTGTATATTTACTATATAGTTTCCCAATTGTAAAAACCAAATAAATGTAATAATTGCATTTTAAATTCTTAATAAAATAGGGTTTTTATATATAAGAGCTTGATTGACCATAAGACGTTTGAAATCGTTCCCATAACGTAATATCCAAAATATCAAAATATAACTGTAGACGGACGGCCTGGGAAGCTTATACAATGCAGTGTCTTGGTAAGAGCCGGTCACAATAGAAAAAAATAAAAATTATAGAAAGTCCTTCCTTATCAAGGGTTAGAGTCCAGCTAACGTGTAACAATTGCCAATTCTCTAGCCCTTCCTGGTCTACATACACCTTTTTTTAGGGATCCCTAATCAAATTATTCGTGTATAGGTACTTCCGATTGACCACTTTCGCTTGAAA
>OV651824.1:43083358-43114355 GCA_927349885.1 Psylliodes chrysocephalus
TAAAACAGCATTTCTAATGCAAAACTTAGTACAGTCATTTTAAATATTTTTACAGAATAATCTAAATATTTCCTAAAATTGTAATAAATGTATCTGAGCCATTACAAGTTTTGGGTCTTTTATTGGTCCTTTATAAACATAAGCTGTACAGAACAATAGAAAACGGTTTGGACAGGCCAAAAGCCCTGTGTATTAAAGATTACATAGCCGTATCTTAAGATTATTTTCAATAAGTACCTATTTGCCAATTTTGTTTTATTTTAATTCCAAGAATTTCTTACATTAATTGAATTATAAGTAGATAAATACCTTCCCAACAAATTTCACCGAAAATGCGATTATAGGTTTTCCATTTAGTAAGGAAGTCCAAGTTGTGTATTCTTGACAGTTTACTAAATGTTGTTTAGTTGCAACTTGCAAGGTGCAGTGTGAATTCTAGTGTGATCATGGAAAATTTGGAAGGGCCGCGAAAACAACAAAAAATCGGCCCTTTAACAGTTAATGAAAAAAAATTAATATTTAATTGTTTTAAATCATTTACAGACAAACATTTATGTAAAAGTGTTGATGACACAGTGGAATTAGATAGTAGTATGCTTGGTGTTGGGAAATCTACGATTTGCAGAGTTGTTAAAGAAGAAAAATGTGGCGAGTTTCAAACAGCACGTAAAGCTCCAGGAAAACCAAAATTTCAATTAGAAAATCTTTTGAAAGAAACACTTCGAAGGAAAGTGCATGTGTTCTTCTTTAGAAAAGAATTTCCGACAGTAGACAAAGTTCTTGCCAAGGTTCGAGAGGATAAGGATTACCCTGAAATGAGTCGAAGCACACTATGGAAACTTTTAGAAGAAATAGGTTTTCTATGGAAAAAGCGAAAGTCTATTTTAATAGAAAGAAGCGATATTGTAGTATGGAGAAGAAATTACCTAAGGACTATAAAAGAAATGAGAAACCAAAGAAGAAATATATTTTATTTAGATGAAACATGAATCAACGAGGGACATAAACCAAATAAATTTTGGCAAGATGAAACTGTTACAAGTCGAAGACAGGCTTTTTTAAATAATTTATCTACTGGTTTAAATCCACCATCAGGAAAGGGGCGCAGACTAATAATAGTAAACATCGGTAGTTCAAACTGTTTTGTTAAAGGTGGTTTATTGACTTTTGAATCTACTCGTACCAGTGACTACCATGAGGACATGAATGCTGATGTCTTTAAAGAGTGGTTCGAACAAATTATAGATATTCTTCCTTAGAACTGTATAATAGTAATGGATAATACAAGTTATCACTCGAGACTTATAGAAAAAATTCCCACAACCAAGTGGTTAAAAATAGATTTACAGAATTGGCTAAATTCAAAGATTATTAAGTTCCATCCCGGTTCTGTGAGAAAAGAACTGTATCATTTGTGTTCCCTTCATAAAGAGAAATTCAAAAAATATGAAATTGATGAAATTGCAAAAAATCGTGGGATGACGGTGATTAGATCACCACCATATCATTGCGAAGTAAACCGGATTGAACTGATATGGGCACAGATAAAGGGAGAAGTTTCAAGAAAAAATAATTCTTTTAAAATGAGTGATGTTAAACAGTTGTAAATAATGTGAAGCCTGAAAACTGGGAAAAGGCAGTAAATCATACGATTAAAGAAGAAGAGAAAATGTGGATGAAATGATCGAGCCACTCATTGTAAATATTGGTTGCGACAGTTCATCTTCTGATTTCGATTCTGATTTGGATTTGTAGGAAAGAAGTAGTTTTTATATTAAAATTATTATTTATGAACATAACGTAACGTAACATAACCCGTTTGACACAATGTTCTTAACATATCTTGTGGAAAAGTAAAACATTTTAGAAAAAATTGCACTTTTTTACCTTCAGCTGTTTAGAAGTTATAAGCAGGTTAATTAGGTAAAAATATAAGTGTATACTCGAGGAATAACTTCAAAAAATATTTTAACTGTCTACTAAAAGAAGTGGTGCGCCTATGGATTACGAACGCTTTATTATTTTAATACTCTCTCATACATAAAAAATAGACTATAGATAGAGCGTAAAAAGTTTAGCATTTGTACCAAATTTCACTTAGTTATCTTTAAACGTTTAGAAAATATTTACAAAAGAGTGTCATCAGGGCTTCACTTTTAACACCCTGTATCTCGGAAAAGAAACGTTTTCGGACCTATGTTTATATAAACTTTTACTCCTATTTTACGACGTAGATTATGCTGTTAAAATATGACAGTCTAATTTCGGGACACCCTGTATAGATAATTAATAATTAAAGGTAGAAACTAAAAAATTTAATAATCAATATTACATTTTTAATACCCTCTAGATTTTTCTCGGTGTGATATTTAAATAATAAATAATAATGTTGTTTTTTGGAAAACAATTGATTATTAGATATTAGAAACAATGCTTCTACTATTAATTTTTTTATTTTCAAAAATTCACTGGAAACACAGTATACTTTTTACAATAATTCTTCTGCATGATGGAAAATACAATTATACTACAAACGGTTTGTAGTCGCCATCTATTAGAATTCATGTAAAGCTTCTATAAAATTATTACAGGACTCTATATTATCATCGCCACTTTCTATCCAAGTGAAAATGCTGTGCGTGCATTCAATAACATGATTCTTTCAAATGTTCATAGATAACGCCATCATCTTAATTTAGGTAATATTACTTTAAAATATTTTAAAATTTTTAATATATCTTATTCTTTATCTATTAATTTGGTGGCTCAATTTTATGTACCAGATAACATTTAATAAATATATTTTTTTGTACGAATACATTTATAATACCTAAATATATTTTCTAACAATTCAAAATAATAGTAGTTTGTGCAACAAAAGTGGATATGATGGCCATATCTCACGAAGACGAAATTTGAGCACGACGGCGTAAGCGACGTGCACAATCGTCTGAGTGCGATGTGGACAATCCATTCGAGTTATACAATATATTTTTTCTACGACCCACTAACGAAAATTTACAAATATAAAAATATTTTAGGTTATTAAGACAAAATAACTAATTTTAAAGTAATTTATGAATTTTAATATTTTTTAAAATAAAAAAATTCGAAAAAAAAGATGAAAAGTTTTTCACCGTCCGAGAATCGAACTCCAGTACTCCGCGTGGAAGGTTAGAACGCTGACCACAGGACTATTTATTCTTTTATTTTTGTTGTTTTAATATTAATAATTAAATTGACTTAATACAGTTTTATTTAAATTAACAAATTAATTATAATTATAGACGAAATAAAAACAGAAATGCTATTATTTATCGATTCTACACAAAAATAACCCATTTTAATGCATGTTTAATTTCAATAACTAAAAATATACTGACAATTAGTTTGATAGAATTGTCACTTATTTAAAATTTTAAAAATAATAGGAGTCGATTGATCAAAATATGAACGGTGATTGGTGGATTTCATTTTTTTGCAGTGTTCTTACCATCTAGAATGGATATGAAATATATTCGTTCAGTTGAAGGCAATAGCATACTTTTTCGTTCTTTAATCTGACCTAACTCAACCTATCCTAACAAGACAATTCGGTATTGAATTTTATTTCAATACCCAATTGTCTTCATAGGCAAATTAATTCTTAAATAGATTTTTAATGGAATTTTGTTTAATATAACCCCCTCATCCCCTTCCTTAGTGACTTTGTTAATTTTTTAGGTTGTATTTTATAGTTTTTAACAATTTGGCACTAATTTAATTTCAATACCCAATTATTTTCATAGGAAAATTAATTTTTAAACAGATTTTTAATGGAATTTAATTTAATTTTACCCCCTCATCCCCATCCTAAGTGATTTTGTTAATTTTTGTAAGTTTGTATTTAATAGTTTTTAATAATTTGGCACTAATTTAATTTCAATGCCATATTGTTTTCATTTGCAAGTTAATTTTTAAATATATTTTTAATGGAATTTTATTTAATTTGACCCCCTCATCCCTTTTCTAAGTGATTTTGTTATTTTTTTTAGGTTGTATTTTATATTTATTGACAATTTGGCACTATTTTTATTTCAATATCCTGTTATCTTTGTAGAAAAATTGAATTTTTAATGAAAAGGATTTTATTTCAGTTTACTCTTTCATCCTTTTAAAAATTTAGTGGTAATTTTATTTTAATACACTGTTTTCTTCACAGAAAAATACATTTCGACGCCACTCTGGGAGTTCAGGTGTTTCCTAAACTGGCTGCTGGAAAGTAGCTGCTAACTTCACACCGGTGTTATTTTCACTCTTTGATACAAGTCCGTTTTCAGTCACTGTTACTGCAAGGTCACTAAGGAAATTTTATATACAATACAAATTTTATTTTACATGGAAGGGATGAAAGAGGAGGCAGATTTTTTATATCATAAAATGCTTCGACTTAAATAACTAAAATGGAAGTAAAATTTAATCTTCTCACAGTATAAAATATACATAAAAACTGAGTCATTAGAAATATATAAAAAAAATAAAAATATCAATATTATAAAATACATCGTTGTATAGAATATGTCAATAAAACATTTATTGATCTAACATATCCTGAATTTCTTTAAAGCTTTTATTTTTAGTTTCTGGTACCATGATTATAACGAAAATAATCGAAATTAATGAAATTCCAGCAAATAATATGAAACAGCCTGACATGCCTATCGCTTCAGATAAATAAGGAAAACCTAAAGTTACAATAAAAGCCATTGAAAGACAAACAAATGTTGATATACTAGATGCCAAAGACTTTATATTACTTGCGAAAATTTCACCGCAAATAGTTAAAGGTAGAGTTCCAAAACCAAAGTTGTAAGATGAAAAAAATAAAATCAGGCATGCAAGGGGCAACCAAAATATAACATCAGTATTGATTTTATGGAATTTGAGAAGGAAATAAGCTCCTAATAAAATTAACGATATAGAACATCCTATATTAGAAGATAGTAAAAGTACTCTTCTGCCAATTTTATCTACAGTAAAAGTTGCTACAATATTAGAAACTATTTGAAGCACACCAATAATAATAGAAGCTGTATCAGATGGTATACTAGTTCTACATTCCGCGAAAATAATTTGCATGTATCCCATTACTGCAGAAATTCCCATGAACTGTTGAAACGTCAATAAACTACATGTAATAGTCAAACCCTTTCTAGCAGCTTTAGTTGTAAATAATTCCCTCCAATTGGTTTTTTTCGCTTTGTTCTCAGCAACATGTTCTATAATTTTGGTTAATTCGCTATCAACATTTTCAGTGGTTCTTATTTTCTTTAAACATTTTTTCGCTGCTTCAATATTATTTTTTTCAACAAAGTAATAAGGACTTTCAGGTATAAAAGGAATAAACGTTATATAAAATAAGGTAATTGGTATTAACTGGAGGTAAGCGAATACTTGTATAGATACTATAGGTCCAATGGCATAGACGAAAGTGTAGCCAGAAGCTCCTAAAATCCCCATCATGCACAATAAAAATCCTCTGTTAGTATCTTCAGCTAGCTCACCAACGTAACTAGGCAGTACAGCTAAAGTGTTCCCACCGCTAATACCAATTAAAAATCTGGAAATATAATATATTGAGACTGTTTTAGCTAGAGCAATTGCGATATATCCACCCAAAAAAGGTATACTAAAAATTATCAACGTCAATTTTCTTCCTAATTTATTTGATACGAATCCGCAAAATAATGTTCCAACTACGCATCCGATTGATGGTAAAGATGCTATCCAGGATTCTTCGAATGTTGTGATTGGTCTTCCCAGGGGATTCAAAGATGGATCGTCGCTTTTTAGTTTTACTAATGCTGGTGATGACCATGACATAGCGATTCCGGTTGCCATTGTTAAAATGTTAACTATAACAAAAAAAGAATGATTGTGTTTGTGCGACTTATACAATAATAGGGAGTTCAAATTTAAACTTAATTTAAACTATGACCTTCATTATACAAGGTGTTTCATTGGTAAAGGAACTCCCTTTAACCATGGATGGAGACCACCGAGGTGCTTACAAATAACCCATACTTAATGGGTCTTTCGACCTTTATAGCCAAAATACAGGGTGTTTTATCAATTTGGCCTATTTCTTTCCAGACTCATAACTTATTAACCACCCTGTATATGTTTTTGACATTTGGCATACTTATTCACCGTAACTTAGCAAATCTAAAAAGGTATAAACAAGAAATGAAATCCAGGTCCGTCTTTACAAAAAATTAATAAATTTGTCCATCATTAAAACAACATCCTGTATGTCTGAATTTGAAATTTTTGTTTTCATATTTGAAAAGAGCACAAAAAACAGAATTCAATAATGTACATTTTATTTTTGCGCAGACGATTTTACTACTGAAATTATAAGTCCAAATTGTTATTTTTGAGCATTTTGGAGGTACAAAGTGGAAATGGACGGAGTTTTATTAATTTTATTAGGGTATATTTAAAATTATTTAAAGAAGTATATTTCTAAAAGCTACAGATATGTCAATATCTATAATTGTATGCATCTACACCATTTCAAAAAATTTCAGGTCCGGTTTTAGGGCCAAAAATTAGAATTATTTTTTTTTTCGACCGCACCCTGTATAAATTATTCCATGTAAGTTTTAATAAATAGTATGTAGGATATTAATATGAAAATAATAACATTTAAAACTAAAGGAAAAACACATAATAATAATAACACATAATAACTAATTCACTTTCACCTAAAGATTTATTTAGCTATAATTCAATTTATTCAAATTCAATTTCAATTTATTCAAATTCAAATAGTAATAAAGTACAAATAATAATAATAATATTTTAAGATTAATATAGATTACAAAAAATCTAGAATTAGCAACAAGCCTAAGCAAAAGCTGCCTGTGTTGCTTGTGCTGATTCCAAAAGATTTGAAATAAAACGTACATTTTATATTTTAGTGCCTAAGTAGGTATAAAAATAAGTAGGATACAAAATTTTTTTTAGATTGAGTACATAATGCAGAGCGAAGCAGACGAGGGTTATCCAGGAGTTATTCCAACATTTAATAAAGATAGTTAACAACAAATTTCAATTTTAAATCAGGTATAACTTACAACATTATAGCAGTAAATGTGATTTGGTTATCTATTATATAATTTTTAATATTTTGTTTGAATATAGATAGTTTACTTTTTTGTTTGAGATGTATGGGGATTAGATTGTAGAACTTGGGACCAAAGTAAAAGAAGGATCTTTGGGTTAGAGATTTTTTAAAAAGTTGAGTAGAAAGGTTCATATTTGTAGTAGAGCGAGTCAATCGAGTTTGTTTATATTGAAATAGTTCAGGACTATTATATACTTTTATGATACATTGGTAGATAAAGTTGAGGATTTCGTTTTCATTATATAATCGTATGGTAGTGAATAATTTAATATTATTTTCAAAATTGTGTTTTGTGTTACTTGCAGAGTATTAAGTGTAGTGTTAAAAGCCCCTCCCCATGCCGTAATACAGTATCTTAAAACAGATTCCACTAATGAAGAATATGTCATGATTATTTTTGTCTTAGAGAGAATATCGCGAAGTACATAAAATGTATGCATTAGAGCCCTTATTCGATTACTAACATGAGTGATATGCTCTGTCCAACGTATATATTGGTCTAGTATAACACCTAAATATTTTATGGAAGCGACTTTTTCAATAGTGGGATATATGCAATTGTTTAGCTCGCAGTTTGGGCTGTGTAGTTTAATCGGTAAGTTAATTGGCTGATTTGTAGCAGTCGGGCTGAAAGCAATAAATTTTGTTTTTTTAATATTTAATGTTAGTTTGTTATAGTTTAACCATAGTGTCACCTTAGTTAATGTAGCTTCTGTTTTGCGATGTACGTCTTCCCACGTTTTTCCGGTGAAAATTATGGCTGTATCATCGGCATAACACACAAGATGACCTTGAAAATTATTAATTTTTACTTTCCTATCTGTATACAGATATAAGGAAAGTATAGGAATCATGATTTTTTTCGACCTCGAGTTTTCGATGGATTTTTACGTTTTGAGGTCCCCTGAATCCGTTTTGACTATTTTCGCGATGATGTCTGTCTGTCTGTGTGTGTGTGTGTGTGTGTGTGTGTGTGTGTGTGTGTGTGTGTGTGTGTGTGTGTGTGTGTGTGTGTGTGTGTGTGTGTGTGTGTGTGTGTGTGTGTGTGTGTGTGTGTGTGTGTGTGTGTGTGTGTGTGTGTGTGTGTGTGTGTGTGTGTGTGTGTGTGTGTGTGTGTGTGTGTGTGTGTGTGTGTGTGTGTGTGTGTGTGTGTGTGTATGTGTGTGTGTGTGTGTTGTGTGTGTGTGTATGTGTGTATGTGTGTGTGTGTGTGTCTGTGTGTGTGTGTGTGTGTGTGTGTGTGTGTGTGTGTGTGTCTGTAGGTCGCATAACTCATGAACCGATACACAGAAAAACACCAAATTTTAAACTTAAGCTTTGTTCCAGCATCTAATGAACTGATTAGATTTTGGGCAGAGTCGGAACATCTGGGGGGGTACTTTATAGGTGGCCATTTTTATATTTTTAAGAATATCTCTGTTATTTACGTTTGGAGAAGAAAAGTCTTCAAATAAAAGTTACTTCTAATATAATTAAATTTTCCTAAAATGGTCCGTATTCGAGAAATTTGACAAAATGTAAAAAAAATATTTTTTTATAAAAATTGTTTAAATAAAAGTTGTTTGTAATATAATTCTCTATAATTTTTATTCCATACATAATTTCTCTAAAATGGACCGTATTCGAGATATTTGAGAAAATGGGAGGCCGTTTTTATATTTTATGGAATATATCTGTTATTTATGTTTGTAGAAGAAAATTGTTCAAATAAAAGTTACTTCTAATATTATTATATATAATTCTTGTTTTATACAAAATTTTCCTGAAATGGTCCGTATTCGAGAAATTTGACAAAATGTAAAAAAAAAAATATTTTTTTATAAAAATTGTTCAAATAAAAGTTGTTTATAATATAATTCTCTATAATTTTTATTTTTTACATAATTTCTCTAAAATGGACCGTATTCGAGATATTTGAGAAAATGTGTAAATTTCGAATTTTGAAGAAAACTCAAAAACGGATAAAGAAAAAAACATTAAATTTTAAACTTAAATTTTATTTCGGCCTGAAGTGAAATGATTAGATTTTGGACAAAGTCGGAACATCTGGGGGGGTATTTTATGGGAGGCCGTTTTTATATTTTATGGAATATATCTGTTATTTATGTTTGGAGAAGAAAATTGTTCAAATAAAAGTTACTTCTAATATTATTATCTATAATTTTTGTTTTATGTCAAAATTTCCTGAACTGGTCCGTATCCGAGAAATTTGACAAAATGTGCAAAATTCTGATTTTTATGAAAATTGTTGAACTAAAAGTTGTTTGCGATATCGATCTCTATAATTTTTGTTTATATATGTACATGATTTTTCTAAAATGGACCGTAATGGAAAAATTGTAGGAAAAGTGCTAAATTTAAATTTTTCAGTATTTTCGTTTTGAATGAATATCTATAGAAAAATGTTTCGAGGTAGATGTATGTGGAAAATGTATATATTTAGTTGATCCTCTAAACATTTATAGAAGTGCTGCAATAGGTTGTACAAAATAATCGGAAAAAGCCTGTAATAACTAGATAGGAAAGTCATGTGTTGGACACATCAGATTTTTATAAGGTACTTTAAAATTAGATTATATATTTACAATAGTTTACATTTCTATGTATTTATGTTCTAGGTGTAGTGTCCATGAAAATTTTTAATCTGTGTTTAAATGAGGACAGTGTTGAAGCCTTTTTCACAATTTCCGGCAAACAAAAATTTCAAATTCAGACATACAGGATGTTGTTTTAAGGATGGACGAATTTATTAATTTTTTGTAAACACGGACCTGGATTTCGTTTCTTGTTTATACCTTTTTAGATTTGTTGAGTTACGATGAATAAGTACGCTAAATGTCAAAAACATATACAGGGTGGTTAATAAGTTATGAGTCTGGAAAGAAATAGGCCAAATTTATAAAGGTCGAAAGGCTCATTAAGTATGGGTTATTTAGAAGCACCTCGGTGGTCTCCATCCATGGTTAAAGGGAGTCCCTTTACCAATTAAACACCCTATATAATCATCGGGTATTGTTAAATATAGCTTTAAAAATAATATTTGAACTTGGGATATAATTAAAAATTAAACTCATTCTTTGTATAACCCGCCATTACAATTTTAAAATCGTTTCTACACTATAATTATTAAAACGATTTTGCTTAAATTTGGTACATTGGCAAAGTTTTATGTGACAATAAAATAAATATTTCTATCAAAATTATGATTAATATTAATCCATAGTTGTAAAACTTGATTTTTTAATATTTGTACATTTAAAATTTCTACGCCAATGGAACAAATGGGCTTGGGTATGAAATGATTGCGTAACTCATTTACTACAAAAAAGATACTCGATTACTTTTATAGTTTTGGCGAAATTTGTACTTTAGTAATTTGTAGTATTGGTTTCACAAAAAACATAGTGTTCCTCATTTTCATGTTTCATGCATATGAAGATTTAAAAGATGAAGAGGAAATGTAGGTTTTTGTATATCTCCCAACAAACAATTAACTGCCGGGAAATTGATGGCCTTTTGTAGCGATTGATGGGGAGTACATCTAGAACTCTGTCTAGATACTGTTGCCCCAAAATTCCCATCTGAATTCTTCTCTTATCAGTGACAGCTGTCAAAATATATTTTTCATTTTTCATTATAATATCCTAGTCAGTCTAAGTATTCCCTAGTCTGCAGGGAAGTCGGTAAATGTCCGAAAGGACAAGCATCATTATTGTGAAATCCTATGAAACTAAGTATACACAAAGACTTAAGAAACAATGCCGAGTCTCAATTAAGGTACCAATAGTTGAGAATATCGCAGTTGTACGCTCTCCCAACAGTTTCAAGGCAACATTGAAGCAAAGCAAACAATGCGCGAGTAAAAACACTATCACTAAAGTAACTACTAACCAGGGGTTCAGCTTTCCGGACCTTCAAATGAGCGCCAAACAGTTGTAAAGGCCACAGTACCTTAAAAAACCCAAAAAGAGGGGAATACACCTACAAGAAATGAGTCTATGGCTGATTTTAGTGAATCCTTGGAATTCCATGACAGCCACACCGACATAAACGAACACAACAAGTCCATAAAAGACCTCATAAATGTTTTAGAAGAGGCTAACGATTCTAATGAAAGTGTAGAAAGCACAATGGACACCTCTATAATAGAAAATACCAAGGAACCAGGTAAAAAATCACCTGTACATGATAACTTCTTCTCAGGATACAGCTCTGAGCCTATCAATTAAAATAGAGTCTACAAAACCCTATCTCTATCTTCAAATGTACCCATACCCACTGAACTTACAACTGGCAGTGTGGAAAACATTCAAACTAGGGGCGAACTGAGTAACTTCAAGTTTGGATATGTCCCCACACTGTCAGCTCACAGGAAAAGACACAGGTAGGCACAACAAAACCCCCTGCCACTAAGGGTGGTACAAGGGTGCGTATAAACAGTGATCCGCGCATCAGAATTGAAGTTAACAAAAGAGATATTTCTAAAAGTGTAGAAAAAAACATAATGCACTATGACTCCAACAGTCACACTTCTGAAGAAGAGCAAAGAAGTAGAATTACGAACCTCCCTCACTCCCCAAACAGTTTGTTTGAATTCAGAAACCATACTGAAGGAACCCTAAATGAGCAAGAAATGGCTAATAAAAACAACGACCCCCAAAGAAAACGAAGACGAAGATCCCTTCTATGTTCCCAGGAAATTTAGCTCAAGGAGAAAACCAAGAAAACACTTCTATCAGTAATAAATACCACGTTCTCAGAGATTCATCGGACACAGATACCGATGACGATATTGGAAAAATTGTGAGAAAAAGGAAAAAAGGGCTCAAATACAAACCATTAAACCTACACGAAAACCCAGACACAATTAATGCGAAAAATCCGACAGAAATTACAACGAAAGCTGGTAATACATCAAATAGGACAGAAAGAACCACAAATAATATAAACAAATACAATATGCCATCAATAGTGATTGATTTAAAGACAGCCAACCAAAATGTACTTATACAGGACTTAAAGGCAATCTTAAAAGGGGAATTCAGTGTAAAACACACGACTTACACAATAATTATATTCACCGAAAATAAAGACAATCACGCACAAGTACTGGTCAAAATAAAAAATGAACAGATGCCCTTCCATACATACACTTCTAGGGATGACAAATCACACACATTCGTTCTGCGGGGACTTGCCGAAGGAACAAAAATCTCCGACATCGAGGAGAACCTCGAGGAAGAGCATGATATAAAACCCTGTTCAATTTACCAAATGAAGACGAAGCAAAGACCCCTTATTTCTGGTAATAACCGATCCAGTATTGACACTGGACTACCTAAATAAAAATATACGCAGAGCTTTATACATTCGAGTCGCCTGGGAATTCCACTAAAATGATAGTACAATGCCACAATTGCCAGCAAAGGGGGCATGCAACTTCAAATTGCGACAGACCTTCAAGATGTTTGAAGTGCGAGGGTGATCACCATACGCTTATATGTGCAAAAACTACGGACACACCAGCTACCTGTGCCAATTGCGGGGGTTGATCACCCCGCAAACTACACAAAATGATTAAATTATACCACAAAATTTGAGAAAATGATGGACAGACGCCCGAAAACTAATCAGAAGTAAGTCCCCGTCCCCAAACCGTTAATCAACCAATGGTAGGCTAGACAATAAAACCGAATTTTACGTGAAGAATTCCCAGTACTCCCCACAAGAAATGAAAGAATTAACAAACAAATATGAAGAAATGAAGATGAAATCTCGAGACAAACGACCCCGGGCCTGGCCATGGACGATGGCTCAGCCCTTAATAATGAATTCGCGATATTGAACAGGTTGGTTAATATTGGTGAACTAACTAGACCAGTCAGAGCCCTGAATGACAAACTCAAAGACTGCATAACTGGACAACAAATAATAGAAACCTATAACGTGTTCATGGCTAACATTGACAGTAACTTCAATCTTAGGAACTAAACATATATATACAGCAGACAATACATTCAGTAAAGTCAATACAAAGACATTATAAAACACTTTTGTGACCATAAATGTTCTAACGGAAGCACTTTTTCTCGGATTTTTGTTCGCACCCCCTGCAGAGTGCGCATTCTGACAGCCCCATGGCTATGGAGATTCTTCCGTAGGTACTTGACAACGATCAGTCAGGATGCGCCTATGATCAGGCGCCTAGTCATGGTCAATTAATTGTATTGCATGTGGGAAAAGACATCAATGACCCATCGAAGAATTAAAGTTAAAGGGCAATTAATTACAAATTTCCACAGTTGCATGTGGAAACTAGTTAAAATCCATCAACGGGTTGTTCATATTTTACTCATACGAATTCATAGTTTTACCCACTCTATCACCTTAGTTCCTTGTACGAGTTAATACAAGTCATTTACAGAATGTGTTCTATAGATTTTTGGTCAAACTATTTCAAATAGGTGTACACCTATTGGCGTCTTTATTCTGGGACACAGTGTATAGTTTATTAGTACAAGAATAATCTATTGCAAGGAATTAATTAGAAAATATACTTACCAGAAAAAGTAGCCCAATAAAGAAAATAATTTGTTTTTCCTTTCGTTTCATCCATAATTTACAATGTTTCTTAATTGCTTGGTATTGAATCTTTTAGTAGGTGGATTGCAAAGTAGATTATTAAAATCCTAAAAACTGAAAATTCTGCATAATGATTTTGCTTAAATAAAATTAAAGTCAAAATAATTACTATAGCCGACACCTTTGATCACTTCTATTGATTACAAATATGTTTTAATTTTAAAACTTAATGTTTTTCTTACATTGTATTGAATTTACACTAATCTAGTTAATTGTATTTGAAAAACCAGTATCCGTAGGTACTGCTTTGCCCAAAACACATAGTAATTAATAAATTTAATAATTATTGACAATGCTACTCACATTTACTTAATGTTCTTATTTCAAATAAATGTATACCAGACTTCTGTTTTCGTTATGGGTAGGTGGTAAAAACATACCTGGCTATGGGTCTTTCTTTCTTTCTTAGCCCGAAAATTTACTCGAAGCACACCGAAGTGAGTAAAATCCGAAACAAAATTTGAAAAATTTCAAATTAAAATAATTCAACAGTAAACAAAAACGTTTAGGTATTTAACCTTTGTTCATTTAAACGTGATGTCATTATAACATTTATTGACAGTAGTAACATTGAGTGAAATACTTCATAAGAAAAAATGTATACAAAATATACAGTGTGTACAGAAAGTATGGAATAATACTTTTTTAATAATATATGGCTGATTTGAATAATACCTTTAGATAAAAATACAAGAAGATAAGGAGTTTGGTAAAATAAGCAGTTAAAATGTGAAAAATAACTCTTGGAAAGGGTTTGGAAAAGAAATTACAGAAATATATTTATATAAGTATAGGTATAATGATGTACCTATTTCTTTAAAAATGTTGAAAATTAGAAAGCATATATCTAATTTAGAAAGTAAATGAAAGCTAACTAAAGGATAGGACCTCAGCGTTGGTACTTTTTAATTTTTTTTAGGTATAAAATAATAAAAACAATCATAGATAAACATGAAAAAAACATTATAACATAAATTTAAGATATAATAGAGTAGGTGTTTTAAATATTATTAAAAAAAAATAATTAAAATTAAAAAATATAAAATGTGATTGTTATATTAGAAAATTTTTAGAACCTTGATTGAAAAGGTAATTAAAATAATTATACTTTTAAAAGGTATTATGTTATTTATTTTATTTTTATTTTTAATTATTTTTTCTTTTTTTTTATTTATTTGATCTTTAGACAGCTCACAGATGACCAAATCACTGATTACTCATTATGGAAAGCTTTTAAAAAAATTAACAAACCAAATCAACACATACCCCCAATACCTACATCGTCCAAATGGACTTTGTTTTGGTACAGGGGGGAAAAATAGTGTCCAGCATTTCTATTGGTCTGTTTCGTTTGTCCAAATTTATTTTCTGAAGAACATTGTTGAACATGAACTACCTCACTCATTTTCATTACTTATTTTAACTATATAGTACCGAAACCCCAACCAAATCGCATAAACTTTGAAGCTAAACTAAAGTGATTAGGTTAATCCCACACCAATACTACCCAGGGCCGGATGCTCCCGTGTTCAGTTTTCGTCTGCCATGCGCATTACGTCAATCATAGCCTGATTCTTATTATAAAGAGGAGAGTGCTTATTTTCTCTGTAACGTATTTATTATAACAGCTACAACAAAATGTTTAATACAAAAGAAGTTTATTAAGGTTGGAATCAGAAAAATATTCAAAAATATAACATTAATAATTTCATGTATCTTTACTTTACGCGTTACTTTCGCTGGAATTTTTGACACGAATCTTGCGGGAATGGTTTTTTATTTTAAGTTTATCTTTCCTCTTGCTAAGATGCAACCACTTGTTGCTAAGGTTAGGGCCGTCTCTGTTCCGACTAAGACACAACCTTCCTTCATGTTTAAAGCGAGACGATTTTTATTATAAATTGCAACAGACTATATTTTTGAATTAAATGATAGGGTGGATAAAGGGGAATTAAAAGAGAGGCAGATTTTTTATGTTATAACATTGAGTTAAAATTTAATCCTCTAGCAGTATATATACGTACAAACTTTGTCATTATAAATATTAAAAAAATTCAAAATCATTAATTATCTAAAATAACTAATTGTATAAAAGTTAAACTGAATTTTAGGTGTTACCAATATGTCAACTAAACACTACTTATTCATCTAACATATACTGAATCTCTTTGAAGCTTTTATTTTTAGTTTCTGGCACCATGATTACAACAAAAACGATTGAAATTAATGAAATTCCAGCAAATAATATAAAACAGCCTGACATGCCTATCGCATCAGATAGATAAGGAAAACCTAAAGTTACAACGAAAGCCATTGAAAAACAAACAAATGTTGATATACTTGCTGCTAAAGACTTTATATTACTTGCGAAAATTTCACCGCAAATAGTTAAAGGTAAAGTTCCAAAACCAAAATTATAAGATGAAAAAAATAAAATTAGACAAGCAAGAGGCAACCAAAATATTACATCAGTATCGATTTTATGGTCTTTCAGAAGGAAATAAGCCCCTAATAAAATTAACGATATAGAGCATCCTATATTAGATGCTAGTAAAAGCACCCTTCTACCTACTTTATCTACAGTAAAAGTTGCTACAACATTAGAAACTATTTGAAGTACACCAATAATAATAGAAGCTATATCAGAAGATATACTAGTTCCACATTCTGTGAAAATAGTTTGCATATATCCCATCACTGCAGAAATTCCAAGCAACTGTTGAAACGTCAATAAACTGCATGTTATAGTCAAACCTTTTCGAGCAGCTTTAGTTGTAAATAATTCCTTCCAATTGGTTTTTTTCTCTTTGTTTTCAGCAACTATTTCTACCATTTTGGTTAATTCGCTATCGACGTTTTCAGTAGTTCTTATTTTCTTTAAACATTTTTTCGCTGCTTCAATATTATTTTTTTCAATAAAGTAATAAGGACTTTCAGGTATAAAAGGAATAAATGTTAGATAAAATAAGGTAATAGGTATTAACTGGAGGTAAGCGAATAGTTGTATAGACACTAGAGGTCCAACAGCATAGGCGAAAGTGTATCCAGAAGCTCCTAAAATCCCCATCATGCATAATAACAATCCTCTGTTAGAATCTTCAGCTAGCTCACCAACGTAACTAGGCAGTACAGCTAAAGTGCACCCACCGCTAATACCAATTAAAAATCTGGAAACATAATATATTGAGACTGTTTTAGCTAGAGCAATTGCGATATATCCACCAAAAAATGGCACACTAAAAATTATCAACGTCATTTTTCTTCCCAATTTGTTTGAAACGAATCCGCAGAATAAAGTTCCAACCACACATCCGATTGATGGTAAAGATGCTATCCAGGATTCTTCGAATGTTGTGACTGGTCTACCGAGGGGATTCAAAGATGGATCGTCGCTTTTTAGTTTTACTAATGCTGGTGATGACCATGACATAGCGATTCCGGTTGCCATTGTTAAAATGTTAACTGCAACAAAAGAAAGTATGATGAAGAATTAGTATTATCTGATTATAGTAAGCAAGCCAATGATACATTTTTGGTTCACATTTTCGCAAGGCATAATTACAAATTTATCGTTCATTCTTGCTTTGTAGAAGAATAGGGTTGCCAGAGGACACGCTTTAGGCGTTTTTTCCAGGCTTTTTGACTTGCTTGTACGCTTAAGCCATAGTTCGAAAATATTCCGCTTTTGACAAAAATGCCACTCTTTGCAAATAAAAAGGGGGAACTGAATTTATAGAAAAATGTCAGGTGAAGACTTTTTTAGATAAATATCAATCAAAGGATTCCATAGAAATAGTATAGAAAGCCGATTCCATATATCAAAAATGAAACCATAAGGAGAAAATAGTGTGTCGGAGCTCATGCGTATAACGGTGCTGGCGCGAACAGGACCGGTGCAAGTTTTTTATTGATCGAACAAATAGTTCACACATTTCAATCATACATTTTTAGAGATGATTCTATACAAAAAACGATTAAAAAAATTTCAAGTTAAGGTAAATATGGTTCTGACAGTCCTTATTAAGAAAGATATGGCATAAAATATGAATTAGTTAATTTTCGGCAATCATTAGTACAGTAGTCATGAGATTTTGCTTGTGATTTTAAAAATACTTTCCAGAAAAACCACGTGCTCCGGTTTTGACTACGTTTATTATTAAACAGCGAAATTATATACAAAAACTTTAATCCACAATCTAAATTAGGTACTATCACAAGAAAATCACTGTTACAATAATTAATTACTTAACCAATAACTAAAATACTTTTTAGGTACCTACGTAACCAGAAAGGAGCTGGACCATTTATCCTAATATTGATTTTCTCTCTCCCTACGGTAAAACTTAAAACAATAACAAATTGCCTATCTACTAGGGTCGGTAACTAAACGAATATACATAATGGGCGGATTTTGTTTATACTTAACATTACACTCGCGCATTTAAATATAACTATGCATATAAATATTTACAAACAAAGATACTTTTCCAAACAGGCAATCATTAGTACTGTAGTCACGAGATTTTGCTTGTGATTTGACATCTTATTTGATAATATCATTTGCAACAACTAAATTTAATCTGGGGAGTGCAAAATAGGGCCCAGGAATATTATGTTCGATATTTTTTTAAATTTTGTCAGCCGAGACTATGAGTCGTTAGACAGAAAACCTTTCATGTTACCATTTTCAATATAAATTAAAAAATTAAAAAATACTACTACATTTACTTGGTACATATTTTATTTTAATTTTGAACCCTTTTAAAAGGGTCTTTCGGTTCCATAATAAAAATTAGTTGCTGCTTACTAGAAACATTCTATATAGCCTAAACCAATTTATAGTTTGTTTTCGATCAATTTAATACAAAGATTTAAAGTTTTTAGTCGATGATAACATTCCACACCAGCACATTGCAAACCTATTTTATAAATAATAGGAATAAACTTGTAAATCATTAATTTGGTAGTTATCTCACTCATATGATTTTTTTGTTTATATGACTATTTCGATTTCTAAATATATTTTGGCCTTACAATACGAAGCGTTTTGTATCTACCACTTTTTTAATGAACGATGAATGTTGACAGGCGTGTACCTTTTTCGGAACAAGAGGCGTTTTAACGAAGGAAATGATTTTCGAACTATCTAGTTAGTTTTCGGAAAAATAGAAAACGTTTGAAGAAAGTTGTCAATAACAGTTTGTCGTTCATGTGTTTCATTTTGATTAGCTTTCATACTAAATTGCGTAGAATATTTTTCCGATTCAAAATAGAGATTCTCGATATTTCCAGTTTATTTATAATACCTTCTAAACTGGATTTATCTATCATTTTATATACTTTATAATATATGTTCATGCCCTACTTTTCACTTTATTAACAATTTTTTTTTAACATACTTCAAAATGGTAGGATATTCTCAATTCGTTGAAATATTTTTTTAAGTACGTTGAGCGATAATTCTTTACCACGTTGCCCGATTTCTAGGATTCTTTTTGTTAGAAAAGGAAACAGTTTTATATACATTAAGTCAAGATCTGAAGATGGGATCCATAAGAAAATCATTATCATCTTTATTTTTAAAGTAGGTTTTTTTTTTAATTTCTTTAAACCTTACTGGTTCGAACGCGGTAAGGAATGAAGAAATGTAAATAATTGTTGTGCCAGCCAAAAAGCGAAGAGGAAGCACCGATTAAAATATCGAGTGACAAAAAAGTTCCTAAGATTGTTGAGATCGGGTTTATGTTTTAAAATGCCTTAAAACCGATATCGGTAATGTCTCCCCGTCGCTGGGCAGCCTGTATATAAATATACAGCTCTCTATTTACATAATTATAATTCTTAGGTAGGTTTAGATTTGCAGACATAAATCTTGTAATAAATATAACAGCTGCCTAATACATTGATTACATTTTCATTAGCCAATGTAAAAATGTCTTTTATTGTACCTAGGATTTGACTAAACACTACACAAAACTAAAAATAAAATGCCACTTTCATCATGTAATTAATGCCGCGTTTGAGAATCCACATCGGATGCATTTTTTACATCTCGAGCGTTTTTTATCCACATCGGACACATCTGTCCCATTACATTTACGTATACTGAATCACGTGATCAAAGATTTACTACTACTACTACTACATCTCAGATGCGGATTCTCAAACGCGGCATAAATAATAAACTACAAACGGTCCTGTAAGGGCAGCGTCATATAACCTTGAAACACCGGATTTTAGTGCTATTGCCAGGTCAATATTGAATTTGTAGGTGAATCGCTTATTGAACATTAAAAATACGGTATTAATGACATTAATACGGTATTTGTATATATTTTTGGGAATGTAATTACACATAAATATTATTAGTTGATTATTTAAATGTTTATAAGTTATTTTGTGGCGATATTTCGTAGATATAAACTGTTTAAATCATATAATTTAAAAATTAATTAATTTAAAATTCTTTTCTGTTAGGTATGTTTAATATATTTGGCAACACTACAGGGACAAGTCATGCATATTGCGCAAGCTTCTAGACACACTATTTTGCGATGTCAGGCGCAGAGACGCGTTTTTATGCACAGTAGATTTCAATTTCTGCTTAAATGTTATGTTTATATTGGTCTTCTATATTATTTCTATGAAGGATTCTCGTTTACGAAAGAAAAATCCAGGGTGAGGACCTTTTTTTTTAGATTATATTATTTGAATCTGATATTTTGTCGGCAAGATTGTCACGCTTTTCATTTCGTAAATGTGGCAACCCTATAGAAGATGGACATATTTTGCTGCAGTTGCACCAGTGGTGGAGTGCTCTATGACGATGTCCGATGTCCTAAAAAAGCCGTAATGTTGTAGAACAATCATAGTAATAATGTTGTTTCGGTTCTTTTTTCCATACAAAATCAGCACAAAATATTCAAAACACAATATACGACAAAATAACCCACTTTTTTGAAAACAGGCAATATACACAATTCAACAAGTCGTTGTGAATAAATTAATATGATTTTCTGTTTTGGCAATAAAAGTTATGCATATGCAACTAATATAAAATAGTAATTGGGATCTGAAGATAAGCGATACGCCCTCTACTGTGAACTAAATTTTGTTTATTGTTAATCAGGTCATGTCAATAAGTATTATTTTAAAATTTAACAAGTATTTTGTTTAACATACCTGATTTAATAATAAGCTAATGCTTGAGGGGCAAAATTCAAACTTACATGTGATGAAATGGTGCACCTTCTACCATGAAATCAAAAACACCCCAAGGGTCATCTCATCGGAGACGAAGACATGGGAACCCTAAAGGCCAAATCAATGAGGATAAGCTATGCATTCACAGACTATAAGGCCAAAGGTCGAAAAAGAGGCTGAAGCAGAGCCCAGTGAAGACTTCTTGGTAAAGGACCCTCTTCCCCCCCAATGTAAGCCAACAGTGAAGGACGTCGAGCCAGAAAAAATGTCAATCGTTGACCTTCAACAAGAAAACTCCAAGGAGCCACAAGAGACCATCTTCTCCCCACTTTCGGAGAAAGGCATGGTCGAATAAATAACCACCTTGCTGCCCAATTTTCAACGGAGGACCGGGAAGCAGTAAAAGAGGTAACGATCATAAAATGTAACTTGCCGCACAAAAGGGTGGTTACGGCAACATTATGAGCTGCAAGATACAATAGTACTCATCCAGAACACCCTAGATAATAAAAACCAAAATTTTAGGTCTTAAAAATCTAAATGGTTCAATTTTTAGTTTTCCCAGCAACCAGCAAACTAGGACAGCCATTTACATTCCGAGGAAATACAAAGTCCACTCAATGGCATACCTTTTCACCTCCGATTTAACTGTGGTTTGGATAGAATACGCCATTAAAAGAGAAAAGAGAACGTTAATCCTGGCATCTCCTCCGACGCAACCATGCCACCAACCAGTAAAGAGATGGAGGATCTGATTGAATACTGCCTGGAACAGAAGTTTGAGCTGGTAATAAATTGCGACTCAAACGCACATCACTTCAGTTGGGACAGTAAGGATAACAACGCTAGAGGTAAGTCACTTTATGATTATATAATTACCAAAAATCTTTGTATTCTAAATAAAGGTACCACACCAACATTTTTAAACTCTGGCAGTCAAACACTAATAGATATCACTTTATTCACAACTGGTATCTATAAATCAATTCGAATCTGGCAAGTGTCTAATAACATTTCGATACCAGATCACCGCTGGTTAACATTCAAAATAAACTTGATTTTGCCAACCTCCACGCTATCTAGGAACCCTATGAAAACGGACAGCCAAGAGGCTCTAAGAGAGTTGGAGGCCGAAATACCAAACAATAATACTGCTTTGGAAAAGTACACGAACACTATCCAAAGCACAATAAATCCTGTCCTTTAAGGCTGGTCCAACACTATTAGACGATGAGGTTGGTCCAACACGATCAGACGACTACTGCATAATGGTGTCACGAGTTAAATCACCTCAGGAAGATGGCTAGGAAATCTTTTAATAAGGCAAGAACCACAAAACTCAAATAGGACTGGGAGACTTACAAATCTCTCTTCAGAGAATAAAAATCGTCAGACAAAAACAGAGAGATGCATGGAGACCCTACAGCGAAGAAATCGAAGATTTCCCGCAGGCAGCGAGTCTTCAAAAAGCCTTTTAAAAGATCCAAACCGAAGCATTGGTGCGCTAATCAAAGAGGATGGCACTATAACTGGCAACCTCGAAGATAGCTTGAAACTTCTGCTATCAACACACTTCCCTGACTCGGTCATCACAGACGTGGCCGACTGGGCAGAGGAAGAATACAATCTATCTGTCTATGATTGACAAACTGCCAAACACATTGTAGCTTCTCTCCATTTAAATCGCCAGGACCTGATGATATCTATCCAGCCCTACTTCAGTGGGGTCTAGAAGAACTCACACCGCACCTAGTGGGTATAGTCAGATTCTCGTTGGCTCTGAGGTATATCCCCAAAAAAATTGAGAGAGGTAAAAGTGGTATATATACCCAAACCTGAAAGGATGGATTACACTAAAAACATACCGACCAATTAGTCCGATATCGATTTCCATGAAGACATTGGAAAGGCTATGCGAAAGGTACATAAAGGATGTAGTGATTACAACAATACCACTATCAAGCCAACATGCATACATCCCAGGCAGATCTACAGATTCAGCCCTTTATCTAGTTACTGGCCGGATAGAAAGATCCCTGGACAATAAGGAGTCCGCCTTGGGTGTATTCATAAACATAGAAGGTACTTTTGATAAAGCCACCTTCCCAAAGATAATACACTCACTAATCAACAGGCATGTTCCACAAATGGTTAGTGGGTGAATACATAACATGCTCTTAAAGCAAGCAGTGAACATAAATGTGGAAGATGTGAATATAAGAGGCTTGGTTGCGAGGGGATGTCCACAGGAATGGGCAATATCACCTCTACTGTGGAATATGGTCCTCGACACCCTCATCAGCCGCCTCAATAATGACAGTTACTATACAATAGCATATGCAAATGACCTGGTCATTCTGCAAACAGGGAATTTTGAGAACATACTCTGGGAAAGAATGCAAGTAGCTCTAAAAATTATAGAACAGTGGTACAAGTACCATTCACTGTCTATTAATCCTAAGAAGACAGAAATTGTCCTTTTTATAAGGAAAAGGTTGAAAATGGAATTAAAACCTTCAGAACTCCTAAACACTGAAATAGGCCGATAAATCCGGTCTATTTTATTTTCGTGGGTTCTGCAGGATCGAGAAAAACACATATGCTGAGATAACACTTTTATGCTCTTCCTTCGGAGAGTCTAACAATTTTACAAAAAACAAAAATCAACTTAGAACTAGAAACTAGACTTTTAGTAGTTACGGAAATAATAATCAAATTAATTGTGTCAGTCGTAACGGCACCAGGTCAGAGTACCCGACTGACTGACTGTTCGCGCTAAAAACCCGTTCCCTTTCCCCGCGCACAGGTTCATCGTTGCAATATCCAGGGTCGGTCTTGCATGGCGCACTTCAACACAAAACTAAACTTTGCAACAGAGGTGAAGTACCTATGTCTAACATTTGACAGCAAGTTAACATGAAACTCGCATTTAGAAAACAGAGTTAAAAGAGCATATATTGCTTATGAACAATGCCGCCGAACCATGGGGCGCACTTGGGGTCCCCCCCCCAGAATCGTCACATAGACTTACACGGCTATCATAAGACCTATGCTAACATACGTTACAGTTGTCTGGGTACCGAAAACCCGAAAATTAAAAGCTATCTGTAAATTAGAACAAATTCAAAGAACAGCATGTTTCAATATAATGGATGGTATATTCCGTATTTCAAAACGCTTTGTACTGTTTTCCATGTCGACTTTTTGCTGCACCATCTAGCTTGAGCGCTCTTGGCAATCGAGGATTTAAAGACTGGAAGCAATTAGGGGACTTTTAGCACATCATGAAAATGCTAAAACTGTTATAGATGCAGTTTCTCAGAGACTCATTGATTCTGAGATAAATCACTGGTCTGAAGTTCTTTTACGCATTATATCAGTCGTTAAAATGCTAGGTGAGAGCTCTCTAGCTTTTCGAGGAACAAGCGATAAACTGTATGAACATAATAATGGAAACTTTTTGAAGTTAATTCAGTTATTGGCTGAGTTTGATCCAAAAATGGAAGAACACGTTCGCAGAGTTCTCAATAAAGAAGAAATCAAAGCTACATATCCAGGGAAAACTATACAAAATGAAATAATTGAATTATTGCATCACAACATAAAGCACCACATCATTGAGCAAGTTCAAAAGGCCAAGTATTATTCCGTGATTCTTGACTGTACTCCCGATGCATGTAAAGTAGAACAGATGACATTTGTGGTAAGATTTGTCTCCATACAGGAATCAGAGTCTGAAGTTCAAGTTAATATCAACGAACATTTTTTGGGTTTTCTACCCATTGAGAATTCAACAGCTAAGGAATTGCCGGAGGTTTTACTAGAAGAGCTAGAGAAAAATAGGCTTAAAGTAGAAAACATGCGCGGTCAAGGGTATGACAATGGTTCCAATATGAGAGGAGAAAAATCTGGAGTACAAACAAGAATCAGAAATATAAACCCCAGAGCATTTTATGTTCCATGCAGCAGCCATTCGCTAAATTTGGTTGCAAACGATATGGCAAAATTCTCGTTTGAGGCAGCCAACTTCTTCAATATTGTTCAAAAGTTATATACATTTTTTTTCTTCCTCTTCTTTTCGTTGGGCAATATTACTGAAATATATTGATACTTACACCCTAAAACCATTGAGTGATACGCGATGGGAAAGTCGAGTCGACTCATTAAAAGCTCTGCGGTTTCAAATTGGTCCAATTCACGATGCTTCGTACAGCATTATATAAAGATTCAGAAATCGATAATATGATCAGAGACGAGGCTAGCGGATTATTAAATAATTTGAAGCAGTTCAAATTTATATGCTCTGTTGTGATCTGGTGCAAAATTTTGAGTCATATTAACCCCATCAGCAAACTTTTGCAAACTGTAAATTTTAATATATCACAAGCTATTGATATGCTTAGCGGCTCCATGACAAAACAGCGCAGGACAAAATGGCGCAGGACAAAATAGCGCAGACAAAATAGCGCAAGGACAAAATAGCGCAAGACAAAATAGCGCAAGGACAAAACAGCGCAGGACAAAATAGCGCAGGACAAAATAGCGCAAGATCAAAATATTCTAGTGTTCTATTTAAAATAAAACAAAACTTAATTGATTTACCTAACCTGTGCCTTGTGCAACATGCAATGACACCAGGCAGCACAGGTTAGGTAAATTGGTTGTTTTTTTATTTCAATTAGAATACTTACAAGGAAAAACTAGGGCAAACGAACAAGAAATTTTTAATGTAATTCCTTGAAATAATGCGTAACGAATACTGTATCGGCGACGCCTATGTATTAAATGTTTGGACTGTAGCTCCGTCTCTCTAACATTTTATTCGTATGGTCTGACCGACCCCTGTTACCTAATCTATGGTGAACTACGATTCATCTCTTTTATTATTGAATAATTTGGTTTCCTAGGATATAGGTATTTGACTTTTATTTTGAAATAGCAGTCATTTAAATATGGAATTCATTCAATCACAAAAAGGCAGAGATATTTTAATATTTGAAAGCTATCGCTACAGGTTAGATAGAGTCAATGTTGATGAATCAAAATCATGGAGATGCATTAAGGTATGGTGTAAAGGACGTGTGAAGACAATTAAAGAGACTCCAAAGATTATAACTATGCATAACCATGCACCTGATATAGAGGATAATAATGCCCGTACTATAGTAAATAAAATTAGAGAAAAAGCAAACCAAACACGAGTTAAGGCTAGAGAAGTAATTCAAGAAGCAATTCAAGGAATGTCTCTGCTCGCATCATCTTCACTGCCGAAATATACGTCTCTACAAAAAAATATTCATCGCCAAAGGAATAAATGTATATTACATTACACTAATTACAGATCGTTACGTGAATTAATAATTCCAGAAGATCTACAAGTTACAACTAGAGGAAAACATATGCTTCTATGGGATTCTGGTGTCAAAGACCCTAAGAGAATGATAATTTTTGGGACAAGGGAAAATGTAAGTCTCTTACAAAAATACGAAAATTGGTTTGCAGACGGTACATTCAAAGTTGCTCCAGAATTTTTTACCCAAGTATTTACTTTACATGCGTTGATCGACAACAGAGCAATTCCTTTAATTTATGCTTTTTTATTGAATAAATCCGAAGACACTTATGTAAGATTTTTTCGAACAATCAAAGAGATTGAACCAAATTTAACACCAGTTACAATGATGCTCGATTTTGAAGAAGCGATATGTAATGCAGCCGCTTCTGTTTTTCCTAATTTGAAGATTATTGGTTGTTTGTTTCATTTGGGACAAAGCTTGTGGAGAAAAATTCAAAAATTGCATTTAACGAAAACTTATAGAGAAAACGAACAATTTCGTATTAATGCTAAAATGATATTAGCGTTATGTTTTGTTCCTCCAAGAGAAGTGGCTTCTGTTTTTGACGTTCTCTCTGAAATATGTGTGCCAGATTTACGACCTCTTTTGACTTATTGGGAAAAGTATTATATTGGTCGGGTTAAGTTAGGAACGCGCGAAGTTCCTCTTTTTCCAATTACCCACTGGAATATGTGGGATCGAGTTTTAATGGATCTTCCGAGAACGAATAATTCAGTAGAAGCATGGCATAATGCATTTCAAAAAACTTTAGACTGTCATCGTCCATCAATGTTTAAATTAGTTAGTCAAATTAGAAGAGAAATTGATTATTACGAAATTATCATACAACGTTTTAATAACGGCGAGCGGAGACCAGAAGCTTCTAAAAAGAAATATATTACACTAAACCGAAAAATAAAAGCACTGATAAAGACTTGGGGCACTGTATCATCGCTGGATTATCTAAGAAATATTGCTCCTTTACTTAGTATTTAGTCTGAATTTTTGTGGTTTGTTCGACTAAGTGTATGCTTGCGTACCGTTATAATTTGTTATTAGACATCTTGTAAAATTTTCAATTAAATTATTACACTGATATTATTTTATTTGATATAAAAAGAATAAAATTATAAAAATCTGACTTATTACTAACTTAAACTTTAGAACTGTATGCAAATTTTGTAAATTAAAATAGTGGTAGTAATTATAGTTGAGCACTATTTTTCTCCTTGCCTTTTGTCCTTACGCTATTTTGTTCTGCGCTATTTTGTCTTTGCGCTATTTTGTCTTTGCGTTATTTTGTCTTTGCGCTATTTTGTCTTTGCGCTGTTTTGTCCTTGCGCTATTTTGTCCTGCGCTATTTTGTCCTTGCGCTATTTTGTCCTGCGCTATTTTGTCCTTGCGCTATTTTGTCCTGCGCTATTTTGTCTGCGCTATTTTGTCCTGCGCCATTTTGTCCTGCGCTGTTTTGTCATGGAGCCATGCTTAGCAACTGCAAACTCTTCTTTGAAAACATGAGATCAGATGAAGCTTTTCAAAGCATCATTTTAGAAGCAACCGAGCTTGCTTCAGAGATTGACGTGGAAGCTAATTTCGAAACCACCAAACCACGTCATCGTGTCAGAAGCAAAACAAGAACGTTTTTGTATGAGGGCCCGAATAAACCCGTTCAAGACCTCAAACAAAAATATTTATTGCCGAGGAACATTTTTTTTTTTTCATAAAATATTCGAATAGATGAAATATTATTTCCTTTGCTTGACTACTTAAATGTTTCGGCATTTTAACACAAGTAAGTCACTACTCAAAAGAAAACACTACAAACAAATGTAAAATAAAATATAACTCAAAATCTGCAAGCTACACAAACACAAATTCAAGAAAATATTATCATCTACTGATCACCCCCGACAACACGACTATTGTTTGCATCTCTCTTTAACAGTTACAGTAGACGTTGACAATTGAAATTCGAGATTAACGAGCATCCCCTCTTCAGACAAATTAGGTTACGATGCCTGTAACATTGATTCAATTTTTCAATAGTGGATTATCCGCAAAAATGTTTATTTTTAATTTACCATATAAAATTACTTTTTTGATTTTAATTTTTTTCCCAAATTCCGACGCATTTAAAGCGTACCGGACCCAAAATAGACCAGGGTCGATAATTTTGAAAATGGTAAAAAGTGAAAAAAAAATTATAGTAGGATGAAACCCGTTAAAAAAGGACGAGATTATAACAAAAATGAAAGGAAAAATAATTTACGGGCGATCTGAGGTCGGGAAGTGAAAGGGGGTGAGTTTTTAAGGGTAAAAAACGGTGTATCTCGATTTCCATCAAAACTACAAGTCCTATAGAAAAAAATGAAATGACAAAGTTGTAGGTAATAAAGAGACCTACAACTTTTGTAATTACACTTATTTTACATAACCTCAAAATTTATGTGAAAAATTCAAATAATCAAGTTTTTGGTTTTTTATTTTTATCTTATGCAAAAAAATTTGTTTTTTCACGAAATTTGGTGAAAACTTTTTAAAAAAAGTTTTTTGTTCGTTGAAAATCTCTTCTTTCTGATAATGTAAAAAAATATATACATTACTATGGTAAATGTTCTCAGAAAATGCCAAGAAAAGAAAAAAACTCGAATCCGAAATTTTTTTTTAATCACTATGTACAATTTTGAGCTATTTAGTAAAATTTACACTTTAATTACTTGTCACTTTTTACAGAAAATGGCCTGGAAAATGAAACGGTGGAAGAGATCATGAATAAATATTTTCGCTATGTAGAAAAACATTACGCAGCAAGCAGCTATATCGTTTTTGATGGGTACACCGAAATTAAAAAATCAGTTACTGTGACAACAGTACCAGCAGCTACTTCAACTAAAAAAGGAGAACGTAGTCGTAGAAAAACCTCAGACAATATTCCAGAGTTTGATTATCAAAATCATACAAAAATACAATTTCTGCAAGAAAATTTTTTATCTAACGAGAAAAACAAGGACAAAATAATAAAAACGTTAATGAAAAGATTACAGTCACAAGGATTTTCCTGTAAACAAGCAGAAGAAGATGCTGATGCAGACATTATTAAAACTTCGATAGAAATTGCCAGAGATACCAATAAAACTGTCATTGTTGTGGGTCAAAATATTGATCTTTTGGTCTGTTTGAATCAATTAACTTCAAATAATCATGACATTTATTTTCTCAAACCAGGTTCTGGAAATGTAGAAGATCTATTTTTCACGTCTAATAGTTTCAAATATGAATCCTTCAAAAATATCGTTGCATTTCTGCATTGTTTTTCTGGTTGCGATACAACATCTGGATTTGCCGGAAAAGGAAAGAAGAGTATTGTAAATTCATTATTAGACGATAAAAATGTGTCAAATTTGGCCAATATTTTTTATAAAAAAGATGCAAACAAAAAAGGTATCGAGAAAAATGGATTACAATTAATCAAATCTATTTATAAATGTAAAAATGATAAAAAAACACTGAATCAATTAAGATTTCAAAAATATCAATTGGCAAAAATTAAATCATCTTTCATATTGGCAAATCTCCCATCCACAGAAGGTGCAGCAGAACAACATTGTTACAGGGCATATTATCAACTTCAAACTTGGCTAGGTAACGAACTGACAGCAACAGATTGGGACTGGAAGCAACATCAACGTGGGATTATGCCCAAATTTACAGAGAAGGAGTTAATTCCGGAAATATTGCTCAAAACTATTTGCTGCAGCTGTGAAACTGGATGTAACAGTTTAAAATGTGGCTGCCGAAAACATGGCTTAAAATGCACAAATTTATGCTCAAATTGTAATGCTTCTGAAAAATGCACCAATGTGGAAGAAAAAACCTACGAGGAAGTTAATGATTCAGATGAAATTGTGGATGAAGGACCAATTCAGACTAAAAATAATATTGGATACGAAGTCGGTGACGGTCTTGAAGATTTCGAAGATCTACTAGAATCGGGAAGGTTTGACGAATAAATGCCACCGAAGAGACAAAAGTAATGGAAAAGTGATTAGGGTTCAAGATAAGATTTATAAATATGAAGACTAATGCATTTTAAAATATTAATATGAATAATAATAAGAATCAGTATAAAGTATCTAAATTCAATAGTACGATTTACGTTTCTATTCATATATTATGAGATTTTCTATGACATAAATGTAATTAGAATTTAATAAATCAACTTTTTGACTAAAAAAAATTGCAGCAATCACATTTTTTAATTGAAATCCCCCCTTTAAATCCTATCTTTAATATTTAGAACAACTATTTTCGCATGTTTCTTGCAATTTTTATGATTTATGGATTTGTAATTTTTTTGTTTATCAATGTAACATAGAATCTGACGTTTTTCAAGTAATTAAAGTGTCAAGTTTACTAAATAGCTCAAAATTGTACATAGTGATAAAAAAAAAAAATTCGGATTCGAGTTTTTTCTTTTCTTTGCATTTTCTGAGAACATTTACCGTAGTTATGTATATATTTTTTTACATTATCAGAAAGAAGAGATTTCAACGAACAAAAAACTCACCGACTTTGTTTAAAAAGCTGATATTTTGACGCGAGAATTTTTGATTGGAAATTAGGGTGTTTTTTCGATATTAAGTCAAAA